>CM038796.1:73428370-73536284 GCA_021764765.1 Vicia sativa | reverse complement strand
TGTGGATTTCGTATTTTATCTTGGAATTATGAGTGAGCTATGTTGATTTTATCTTGCCATACACGCCTAATTACTAGCAATTTATAGGGTGCGGAAATTAAACGGAATGTAAAGTGCGGAAGGTAAATGCCCCTACTATTACATGGCTTTGGGGCGATACATAATTTAAACTCATGAAAATAAAAACCTAATTTAAACTATTACATCCCATAAACAGTTATTATTGGAAAAAATGAAAACTAAAGAAACGTCTGCTTAACCTGCGTGAAACGATAAGAGAAATCGGAAAATATGATGAAATTGAATAAGAGAAAATGTTAGAAAAAATGCAAATTTTTAATTGGAAAAAATATGACATGCTGGAAATAACATAAATATGTTAAAATAATTTTTTGGGATTTTTTAGATGCAATTTAATAATTTAAAATGAATTAAAAGTAATTAAAATGCAAAATTATGAATAAAAATAAATATGCATGCAAAATTATATTTTTAATTTTATAAATTAAATAAAGATTTTATGAAAATAATGTAAAAAGAAAAATAATTTTTGATGATTTTTTAATGCATAAATAAAAATATGAAAAGAATTAAAATTGAAGCAAAAATATTAAATAAATAAGAAATATGAGAAATAGACTTTGCAAACTTGTAAAAATAACATGCCATGGCCAAGGATCGAACTCGAGACCTTCCACTCACAACCCCGCTTTGCCATCCGACCGAGGCGACGCGTGTCATTGAATCGAACGGACGATGGATAAACAAGTGTCGCCTTCCCGCTTGCACCAATCACGCGCCAAGAACTTCATCGTTCTCATTTGAAATCTGAATTTTAAGGGCCTCCAGAGCGACGCTATGACCGCAAATTCAAAATCCAGACAAGCAATATAAATTCAATTCAAAAGCATGGTTCGATTAGATTCATCATTCTAAACATGATGGTGGTATTCGCTTTACCCAATTTATCCTATTTCGTGATCCCAATTCGTCCATGGAACCCTAACTATGGCAAGTTTCGATTACGGTCATGAAAATTCAATCAAACTATGCAGAAAGCTTGCAAACTTCCATCTAAACACAAAACAAATCACAAAACATGTTAAAAATGCATGAGAATTAAAATACGATTTTGGATTTTTCAAGAACAAACCAAACACGGATTTCACGATTCTGGATGGATTCGAGCAATGTAAAGGTCTGGATCGATTCTGAATGGCACAAGGAACAAGATGGAATGCTCAAAACTGCTTGAAACCACCTAAATCCAAGGCTGCTTGTTGCTTGAGAGGCACAGTTTTTTGAGTTCTAGGTTAGGGTTCTTGAGCCAAAAAAAATTTTCTCTTGCTAGGTATGCATCATACATTTATACTGGATGGATTTGGAATGGTTTTGGGAGAGAATCAATCAACATTCAATGCAAATCAAATTTGATTTTTGTACAAAATCAAATTTTCAAAATTTGATTAATTTTCAATCCAATCTTGCCATATTGATCAAATTCCAAATTTGCTGGCCTTTTTGTGAGTTGCTTGGTCTCAAGGAAGGAATAAAATCAATTTTGCAATTAATTTTGATTTTATACTTTATTTTTAAATTTAATTTGTATTTAAATGAATAAATTCCAAATTAAATAGAAAAATAAAATAAAAATTCGTGGCATTGGGCTTGGATATTCCTAATTGTATGAGGAATAAGTTTGGATGAAGAAAAAGCAAGCCCATTTGCAAAAATTTGATTTTAGAAGTATCTCTCTTTGCATTCCTTCAAAATTGCCCAACTTGTGAATGGTGTATCTTGCTCAATTTTCCACATTTTTAGTGTTCTTAGACTTTTGAAAAGCTCTAAGAGTCCTCTAACCAACCTTTTGGTCTCATCTCAATTGAGTTTCCATGCTCAATATATCTTTAAAACAAAAGTTGACTTTTGTTGACTTTGAAAATGACTGAATGTTTCGAGCCATACCTCTCAAATGAAGCATTTTTGGATATTCTTGTGAGACATGAAGTTGTAGAGAATTGAATTTCCTTCAAAACAAGAGGTGGTGGAAAACTTTCGAAAGTATGAAGAAGTTATGATCAATAAAGTTCGATTGACTTTTCATCTAAACCCTAATTTAGAAAATTTGACTTTTGAGCAAATCTTGAGTTTTCTTGATGAATCATGATCAACCCTTGATCAAATTATGAATGTAACTTCAAAATGAGGATGTTGACCAAAAATCATGAAGTTTGACTGTATGTTGACCACGATTGACTTTTTGTCCAATACAACCGATTTTCAACCATCCGAGCAATTATTCGAGGAAACTTGACTTGTAAGGCTTGAAACTTGACATGGAGAATCTTTGAAGCATATGAGGAGGCATGAAGACCATTGGAGATGTTGGAAGTCCATCTTGACTGAGGAATACCAAACCCTAGTTTGGGTTGATTGTCTAGGAGAGAGTTTGTCGATCAACTCTTGAGGAACTTGAGTATGGATGTATGAAATATCTGAGAGGATGGAGGGCAAATTTTGGGTATGACACTATCTATCAAGATATTTTCAAATTTACAATGCAATTTATTGGAAATTAAAAAAATCTGATATATTTTAGGAAAATTTTTATCCGCACCGGAAATATCCCAAATTTCCGGTATAAAAGCAATACCGGAAATTTTATATTTCCGGTATATTTTATTCAAGTATAAAGTTATACGCTTAAAAAAAATAAAATTAAGTCTCAATAATGGAAATTTGAAATTTCCGATATATAAAACCAAAATTTAAAATTTCGTTATTTTTTGTACTGAAACCATACTAGAAATTTTAAATATCTGGTATTTTTCGGTGCCGGATTTTTGGAATTTCTGGTACGAAACATTTGACACGGTAAAAATGGTAAATTTTACAATTTCTGATATTCCCTATGAAATTTGTGGTATGTATCAGAAATCACTAGATATCCAGTATTTTCCTAGGGATATTTTGGTATAAACACCATATTTGGGGGTGTCCCAGGTTTAACTTTGGGATAACAGGAAAAATTCACGAGAAAGTGTTAGCTAAATAAGTAAGGGGATTTTTTATTCCACCCTAATTTTTTTTAGTGCACCACGTAAAAGTTTAAAAATGTTTTTAAAAAATGAAAATATATTTCTGGTACACATCAACACACATGTAAATCATTCGATTTTTGAGATTCGTCTCATTTTACAGTAAAATTTATTTTAAAATAATTCACTTCCGATATAAATCAAGATTTCGGTTCCTAGTACGCTGAATGAAAAGTTATGTATGTAAAACTTTGTTATAATCATAATAATTCATAAGTGTGACCTCGCATTTGCTTAGAACTAAAGCACCAGTTGAATGTAGTATAAAGCAAATAAAATAATCCTATATTCGATTTTTTTTTTATTTTACCAAGTTTTTTAAAAAAATTTCAAAAATAACTAAGTTTTCAAAATATTTACACAAATGTTCAATTTTCACTCATTTTTGCACTATGTCGCCACTTGGAGTGGCGACTACTCTATTTTAGGACCAAGTCGCCACTAATGTTGGTGAGTTCTTTCAATTTAGGACCTAGTCGCCACTTGGAGTGGCGACTCTTTAAAAATGATTTTTTTTTTTTGCTTTTATATAATTTTATTTATATACTACATTACTTTTTATTTAATTATTAATATTATTTAGGCTTAAATTCACTTTTGGTCCCCTTATATTAATTTTCTAAACATTTTAGTCCCTCTATAAAACCAACTATTAGGTCCCCAATATCATATTTTATGTTTTTTGAGGTCCCAATGACAAAATAGTTTAATTTATATGGCATTGAAATTATGAGGTGACATTTTTAATTGTTGTCACGTCATTAAAAATAGACCCAAAGTATATATTTTAGAATTAAAATTTTTAATATATAATTTCTAAATAAATATTTATAGACAAAAATAACAAAAATAATTAAAAACGTTTAATTATTGTAAAGAAAACTTAAAAAATAATAATAATAAATTTTTAAATATTTATAATGACGTTACATCAATTAAAAAATATCATCATAATTTCAATGCCACCTATGCAAATTAGACTATTTTATCATGGGGGACCACTAAAAAAATATGAAATATGATATTGGGGGACCTAATAGTTGGTTTTTTTATAGGGGGACCAAAAGTGCATTTAAGCCTAGTATTTAAATTATTTTTAAAATTACATTATTTAATTGTTTTATTATTGAATTAATAAAAAAAGAAACACATAATAAATTATTTATTTATTGGATAAACAACAAAAAAGTATAATTTACAGTCAACAATATATTTTACATATTTGGGGGCCTTGGAGGCCTAGTCGTACCCCTAGTCCTACGTCGTCCCCTTATTTGTTTTTGTTGTGTTTGCATCAAAGTCCCTTCAATGCACTCCGGGTCTACAAAATCATCATCGACTTTGACCTCTAGAATTCTCATCAGAGATGCGGGTGCCTCTACATCCTCAAAGCATTGTCTTGGTGGGAAAAGGTGTTCTGCATGGCACCCTCGAAATATGGTCTTGGATAGTTGGAAGTTGCACCGTTGGTTAAAAATAAGGTTTGTTGGTGTGTTGAAGTATGGTTGATCGCCTTCGGTATGCTAGTGTTGCTAAGTGATGATCTGGACGAGCCCGTCACACTAGGGTCTTGGTATTGGGGTTGAGTTTGTGGATTGTAGTGTTGGTATAGTTGGGGGGTAGACATATGCTGGTATGGTTGGGGGTGGACATGTGTGGGGTTGGAAATGTGACGGTATGATTGGGGTATGTCGGTATGGTTGGGGTGTTGTTCTTGATAATATTAGTTGTTGTGGTGGTGGGTAATTTGGTGGTTGTTGTTCATAATGTTGTTGTGGTGGTTGTGGTGGTGGGTAATTCTGATGGTGTTGTTGGAAATATGGTTGTCTTGACGGGTCAGGCAAATAGAATGTGCGATATACCATTTCGGATTAGTATTTGATCTATACTAAGCCACATATTTCACGCGGTTTCATTTCCTGGGTGCAACCGAAGTTAAGGATATAGTGGGCACGCTCTTTCCACATTCTACGGAATCTCGGGCGTAAGCCTTCCAATTTTCTTCATACCATTGGTGGTCGACTTTTTAAGATGGGACCCAAACACATCGGCATGAGATTTCTTGATGCATTAGAATTGCAATTTCACACTTCACTAAGGTGCATCTCCATAGTGGTGAACAATATGATATGCTTTGTTCAAATATCGCATCGCTGGGGTTGGGTACATGTTCCAATACCAAATATGGTCTCCAAACAAAGCAAAGGAAAAGATAAATAATAATATTTAGAGAGGATGCTTTATAATAAAATTAAACTTTAAGCTCGAAGAAGAATATTTTAGTGGTAATACATCTTCTGCTCATAGACGATCCAAGAGTTGGCAATATAGGATTACATTGTTTTTTGGAGTTCCAATATAATCCATTCCAGTTGCACTGAACCTAAACACAAAAAATGAGAAAAAATATTATTTATTGTATTTTAAGGAATAAACATGAACCTAAACACAAAAAAATAATAAATAATATTATTCAAAAACTTACTTAGTCGCGTAGGGGAAGAAGTAGACGTGCGGGTTCTTGGGGCCTATCCTCGGAAGTCTCCAAAATGCCCAGGCTTGGAGTAAAAATGCACACCCGTAAAATGTACATGTATCATTTTCAGCATTTTTACACAACAAGCTGTAAAGGTGCGACAATACCGTAGAACCCAACTATACTTCCCAATGTTATCTATGTCCCCAAGCAAAGACAAGTTCATAAAATTGATGTTATTTCTTGTGCCTTCAGAAAATAGCATGTTTCCAAATAATAACATAATATTCTTGTTTTTATTATTTTTTCTTGCTCAGACGAATACTCGTTCAAAATAAGAGAGTCATAATGTAATTTAAGGCCGATAGTTTAATACCTTGGCCCCTACCTTTCGCACCTTCGTTCCTCGATGAGATCTACACCTAACATTTGCGACAAGGTCGTTAGGTTGCTGCACATCTCCATTCACGGGCTTACCATGAAGAGACCAACAACATGTACACGTCCTCAAGTGTGACGGCATTCACGGGTAGATGAAATATGTGTGTCTCGGGTCTTCAATGTTCACACAAAGCAAGTATGAATCGTATCAATAGATGCATTTACTATATGCATCACATTTCCGACGCCGACACGCTCAACTAAAGGGACAATACACGGGCGGGAGATCCCAGGATGTGTACGAACCCTAAACTTTTGACATCCTATAAAAATAACATAGACAATAATTAAAATAGAGTATGAAAAACAAATTAATTAATATAAAATTAGAAGAAAAACTTACAAACGTGACAAGATTTCTCCTAGTTCCTGGGATTCACCCATGGTGAGAAGAGACATGACTAAAATTATAAAAGTAAGATATTCTCACCGCAAAGATGTGTACTTCACTAATGAAGAGTGTGTGGATGATGGAAATACTTCACCGATGAAAAATATTTATAGACTTTACCACCAACCTTTCTTCCACTCTCCTATGACACGACCCTTGCATGCATTGGAGTAATTGTGAGGGAAGCAAGTCGCCACTCATAATGGCGACATAGTTCAAAAAAGGATATTGTCGCCACTCCAGTGGCGACTTGCATTGGTTCTATAAATCAAGAATTCAACCCCAGTAGTGGCATGCGTGAGGAATCTTGTAGTGGCATGCATGCATAACTATAACCTAGCACTATGTCTTATAGATAGGTTAAGTTGTATTGTCTTGTCAATGTCTCTTACATGCATGCATTCAATGATTTTGACTATATGTTCTAGGATGTACTAAATTTAATTAGTGTATATTAGTGTATTAAATATTACTAATTCCAATTGTAATTAGGTCAACTAATTATAATTAGTGTGTTAAATTGTATGTTATTGTATATTAGTGTAATTCAAATTTTAAGAGGGTATAATTGATCAGACTTGGGAAGGCGTATGAGAGAGAGGCATGCATGAGAGATTCTTCAAGCATTGTGGCATGCATAAGTTAAGCCTATCATTATGTCTTATAGATAGGCTAAGTTGTACTGTCTGGTTAATGTCTCTTACATGCATGCATTCAATGATATTTGACTATATGTTCTAGGATGTACTAAATTTAATTAGTGTATATTAGTGTATTAAATATTACTAATTCCAATTCTAATTAGGTCAACTAATTGTAATTAGTGTGTTAAATTGTAGTGTATATTAGTGTCATCCAAATTTTAAGAAGGTATAATTGATTAGACTTGGGAAGGCGCGTGAGAGAGAGGCATGCATGAGATATTCTTCAAACATAGTGGCATGCATAAGTTAATCCTATCACTATGTCTTATAGATAGGCTAAGTTGTATTGTCTTGTCAATGTCTCTTACATGCATGCATTCAATGATATTTGACTATATGTTCTAGGATGTACTAAATTTAATTAGTGTATATTAGTGTATTAAATATTACTAATTTCAATTGTAATTAGTGTGCTAAATTGTATGTTATTGTATATTAGTGTAATTCAAATTTTAAGAAGGTATAATTGATCGACTTAGGAAGAGAGAGAGCATGCATGAGAGATTCTTCAAACATAGTAGCATGCATAAGTTAAGTGTATCACTATGTCTTATATATAGGATAGTGTTAGAGGCATGGTACTGTCTTGTCAATGTTTCTCACATGCATGCAATAGTTTGTGTCTTGTCTTGTTTTCGTTTGTTTTGCATGCATCAATTGATCATGTTCTTGCTATTTATGCACTAAGTTTCTTTGTAATTGTTCACACTATTACTCACATTCATTCACACTTCTACTCCAAAATCAATTCTCAATACTCACATATCATGGCATCCTCGACACAATACAAAATCAATGCTCACACAAATGGTGAAATTTACGAATGTGATCAAGCGGATTTCTATTTAGTAACACCCTTCCACTAGATTTTTCTAAATAGAAAGGCTTATTTTTCGTATTTGAAAAAAATCGAGTCTAAACTTAGACAACAGCCCAAATTTTCTACCAACATCCCATTTTAATCGATAATAACTCACCAAGTTCTATAAGTCATATATCTAAAATGATATTGAGGTACAAAACATGTTTCAGAACCACAGTATTCGTTACGATTATATTGAGTTGTACATTGGCGGAACAATTTCAACCGTCCCAAGACATGCACCCGTGAACATCGAACAGAGGTTAATGATCCCATACGATGACAACAAGATCCAAAAATCAATTTTAAGAAGATGTGGTTGATGATGTAGAAGACGTGGTTGATGAATTGGTTAACCGTGATTTCGAATATGAAGAGCACATGCAAATACCTAGGTGCAACGCTACTCACCACCGCCCACTTCACAACCCTTAACTTGGAGAGGATGAGCCGTCGGACATGTTCTACAACCCCTATATGAGGTCCGATGAGGGTTTAAAAAGGTGACAAGTTTTATGAAGGAAGATTGTATGGTAGCAATAAAAATTAGCACTTATCAAACGTGTTGATTTCAAAGTCGATCGGTCAAATCCGAAGGTACATCATTTTGCAAAAACCCCGAGTGTGGTTACGGCTAATGGCATCATTTAAGAAGAAACATAATGCCCGGATGATAGGATCCATTAGTCAAGCCCACACTTGTTAACACAAACATGGCGCAAGATCATAGCAAACTTAGCCATGATATGATATGTCACAACATTTTACCTCTTAGAAGTTGACCCATCACTTACGGCCAAGACGATTATCTCCCATTGTGTTTCGTGTTTAAATATAGACCGTCTTACGAAGGCTTCGCTAGCAAAACCAAGGCTATTGAAGTGGTCTACAGTAACTGGGAGGAATCATACAAACAACTTTCGCATTACTTGGCTGCACTAAAATTATATTCACCTAGGACGGTTGTTATAATGGAGACCTTGCCGGCACAATCCCCAGACAGAACCCCTCTCGAAGGTAATGGAATATTCCATAGACTTTTCTGCGTGTTTCGTCCTTGCATCATCGGATTTGCTTTTTGCGAACTGATTATTCAGATTGACGGAACTTGGTTGTACAGAAAATTTAAGGGACTGATGGCAGTTGCACAAGATGGAAATAGTAACATTTTCCCCATAGCCTTATCTCTGGTGAAAGGGGAAACAGATGTTGCTTGGAGTTTCTTTCTCAAAAATCTTCGAACTTATGTGGCTCCAAAGCCTGGACTCTGTTTGATTTATGACAGGCACGCTTCCATTATAAGTGCATACAACAATCCATCAAATGGTTGGCACGACCCCCCATCTAGGCATGTCATGCGTTAGGCATATTGCTCAATTTTTTTGCGGAGATCAAAGATAAATTTTGAAGATCAAGCTCATGGACGGGTATGCATTAAACCAACCAGGATTCCACTACTACAGCTATGAAATATTTGAGTCAAATCCAGATGCAGGGAGGTGAATTGATAATCTTGACAGAGAGAAGTGGACTAGATCGTATGACAATGGGGTGAGGTGGGGCCACATGAGAATAAATATTGTGGAATCAATGAACAACGTCTTCAAGGGCCTGCGAAACCTACCTATAACCGCAATTGTGAACGCAATATATTTTCGGATGTTAACGTTATTCGCAACAAGAGGTAAACGTTGGAGTGCAGTGTTACAGACACAACAGGTGTACAACGATATGTGCATGAAATTTCTGCAGTAGGAATCTGCCAAAGCCAGCAACCATCGGGTTACAAAATTCGACTGCCATGGCCATACTTTCGGTGTCAAAGAAACAATTGACCACAACTAGGGGCTGGCAAGACAAGAGTATTGGGTCCTAATACCCGATCGTTGGTGCGACTGCGGCCAATTTCAAGCCTACCGTATGCCTTGCTCACATATCATTGTAGCATGCTCACATTCCCACTTTGATGCATTCTCACTAGTATCTCCTATATACAAGGTTGAAACATTTCTCAATGTATACAACAATAACTTTCCAGTGGTAGCAATGGAGGCATATTGGCCAGAGTATGACGGGGAAATTGTTTGGAACAACGAGTTGATGCGGTGGAATAAAAAAGGTTGACCAAATAGCAAGCGCATCAGAACCGAAATGGACGACACTGATAAAATGCAGAGGAAGTGTAGGATGTCGTCGGTCGGGCATAATAAAATAAGTGCCCACACCGTGGCTCTAGTTCCACTAGATAGATTTTAGATTCACAACACTTTGTAATTTTTTTCATCAATGAAAAGTACTTTTTTATTCCAAATATCAGATGAGTTACAACATCACAAACGCCTACAATAATTAAACAATAACAACACAAACAAGACCAAAATATAAGAACAAGAAAATTACCAAACACAAATACTAAATCAACAACACCAACAACCATTAAAATCTACGAAATTACAACGTTGATACTATATCATTTGATCCATGCATCATTTGGATGGCATCGATGTTATTTTCAAATTCATCCCACCAATGAACCAATTCTCCGCTTTAAAGTGAGGTCCTGGTACTAAGCCTTTGATCCTTCCGATGACTTCACCAGTTTATATTCCTCTAACCAAGACATGAGCTCTCTTTTCAATTGGTCCAATGAGTGGATGTTCCAAAATTTCATCTGCGTGGGGGTTTGATAGGAGAGAAATTACATGCCTATCCTTCTTAAAATGACGGTTCGGGATCGGGTCGCTTTGATGAGGTTCGTCATGATGGAGGTCTAGGGATGCCATGAGCAAAAATATATGGAGAAACTAATAAACCTAGTGAAGGGATGAGGAGGATGATGGTATGACCGCTATTTATAGAACAAAAATCATTTTTTAAAGAAGTCGCCACTCCAAGTGGTGACTTGGTCCTTAAATTGAAAGAAATCGCCAACCCTAGTAGCGACTTGGTCCTAAATTAAGTGTAGTCGCCACTCCAAGTGGCGACATAGTGCAAAAATGAGTGAAAATTGGCCATTTGTGTAAATATTTTGAAAACTTGGTTATTTTCGAATTTTTTTTGAAAAACTTGGTTATCCAAAATAAAACTTCCCTATATTCAGATAAAGTAATTCAAAAAATAAAATCTAAATAAATCTAAAATATAGCAATCGCCAGTATTAATCACACGAATAATCATCATGTTCAAATTCAATTAGCAATAAAATAAACAATATCTCTATCAGAAAGTGCACAATTGTTGATTTGATAAGCCTGGTATTAAACTGAAACTGATAGGAATCAATAATATATTTTCGATTTATACTAGAAGTGTATCTCCGAAATCAATTTTACTGTAAAATAGGGCGAATTTCAAAACGAATGAATTATATGTGTAGGGTATGCATCGAAATATATTTTGATTTCTTAGAAATATTTTTAGAATTGCATAGGATATTTCTTTTCCTATAGGTTGGAATAAGAAATCCACAACAAGTAATGACCAAACATATTTTAACCCATAATCAAATAGAAAATGTTCTAATAAACACCTTTTGTAAAGTCAACATTTTTGTATTGTAGTGTTAACTAGATCACCCTGTGATGAAAGAGGGATTTAGGAGTGTAGAGAAGTCATGTTGGGCCTTTATGGAGTGGATCCTTAATGGGTCAGTGTAGTCTAAAGTCCTCTTTCTTAACTCTATATTTAGAGAAATTAATATATCACTCTCACACTTATACATGACTCTTCTTCTATTAAGTATGCTCTTACCATCATACCCTTGTGAATAATCCCCAAAAATAAAATAAAAATATGAGTTCTACAAGAAATTTGGGTGTACTAGAAATTTCAAGAAAATTATATTTTTTTAAAATTTCCTAAAAAGCATGAGTTTTACCAGAAATTTTGGGGGTGTATCGGAAATTTTCAGAAACAAATCGGATTTTTCAGAAGTCCGATACTTCACTTTTGGGAAAACAATTTTCCTCCTATCTCGAAATTTTTTACACTATCTGAAGTACATTTCTGAAATAAATTTTACTGTAAAATAGGGTGAATCTCAAAAACAAATGAATTATATGTGTGGGGTAGGCACTAGAAATATATTTCCAAATTTTCGGGAGCATTTTTTAAATTGCATAGGGTATTTCTTTTCCCTATAAGGTGTAATAAGAAATCCTCAACGAGTAATGACCAAACATATTTTAACTCATCATCAAGTAGAAAATGTTCTAATAAAAGCAATTTGTAAAGTCAACATTTTTGTATTTTTAGAAATAATCGTAGTGTTGACAGAACCACCCTGTGATGAAAAGGGTGTTAGGAGTGTAGAGACGTCATGTTGGGCCTTTATAGAGTGGACCCTTAATGGGTCAGTGCAATTTAAAACCCTTTTTAACTCTATATGTAAAGAAACTAATATGCCACCCTCACACTTATACATGGCACATCTCCCATTACATATGCTTTTACAGTTATACCCTTATGAATAATCATTAAATTTCAAAAAACATGAGTTATATCGGAAATTTGGGTGGTGTACTAAAAATTTCAAGAAAATTCTGGTTTTTTTGAAATTTCCTGAAAAACACGAGTTTTACCATAAATTTTGGAGGTGTAACAGAAATTTCAAGAAAATCTCCAATTTTTTTTTTAAATTTTCGAAAAACATACATTCTGAAAAATATCGAATTTTTGTAAAATTCGATACCTCACTTTTCGGGGAAAAAACAATTTTTTTTACACTAAAGATTTTTTTTACACTACCGAAAGTGCATGCTTGGAATAAATTTTACTGTAAAATGAGGCAAATCTCAAAAATAAATGAATTACATGTGTGGAATGCACATCAGAAATATATTTCTTGTTTATCGGGGACATTTTTGAAATTGCATATGTTATTTATTTTTACTATAGGATGGAATAAGAAATCCTCACCAAGTAATGACCAAACATATTTTAACCCATGATCAAGTAGAAAATGTTCTAATAAAAGCCTTTTGTAAAGTCAGCATTTTGTACTTATAGAAGTAATCATAGTGTTTTTTGGATCACCCTGTGATGAAAGATAAGTGTTAGGAGTGTAGAGAAGTCATGTTGGGCCTTTATGGAGGAAACCCTTAATGGGTCAATGTAGTTTAAAGCCCTCTTTCTTAACTCTGTGTAGAGAAATTAATAATCCACCCACCCCCCCCCCCCCCCCCCCCCATTACATTTGTTTTTACTATTATACTCTTGTGAATAATCATCAAAAAAATTTTATAAAAAACATGAGTTCTACCGGAAATTTAGGGGGTGTATCAGAAATTTCAAGAAAAATCTGTTTTTTTTTTTAATTTCTTGAAAAACACAAGTTTTACCATAAATTTTGGGTTGTATCAAAAATTTCAAGAATGTACATTTTTGGAATAAATTTTGCTGTACAATGGGACGAAGCTCAAAAATGAATGAATTATATTAGTAATATATTTCTGGTTTTTCGAAGGCATTTTTGAAATTGCATATGATATTTCTTTTCTCTATAGGATGGAATGAGAAATGTTCAACAAGTAATGACTAAATATATTTTAACCCATGATCAAGTAGCAAAATATTCTTAAAAAATCCTTTTATAAAGTCAACGTTTTTGTACTTCTAGAAATAATCGTAATGTTGACTGGATCACCTTGTGATGAAAAAGGGTGTTAGAAGTATAGAGTGGTCATGTTGGGTCTTTATGGACTGGACCCTTAATGGGTCACAGTAGTTTAAAGCCCCCTTTCTTAACTCTATGTAAATAATTTAATATGCCACCCCATACTTATAAATGGAACCAAATTTCAAAACACACGAGTTCACGAAAATTTACGAGGTGTATCGAAACTTCAAAAAATTATGGCTTTTGAAATTTCTAGAAAACAAATTCAAAAAATATCGATTTTTCGTAAAATTTGATACTTCATTTATTTGGGAAATTTTTTTTACACTACCAAAATTTAAAATAAAAAAAAAACGGAAATTTTGTTCTTGGACACCCCCTAATTTATTCAGGAACAATTTTGGGATAAAGAAAATTTGGGGTGACATGCTAATTTCTCCTATATGTACCACCTTATGTACCAATTATATTGACATGAATGTTATTCATACAACAATATTTACATCTATATCTCATTCATTATCCACAAATACTGTGAACAATGGCGTAAATAGTAATATGAATAGTGAACAATACGTGAGTAGTACGTAAAATAGTGCTTGTGAATAGTATAGTATGAACAATGCATGAATATTAAATGTGAATAGTATAATATGAACAGTACGTGAATAGTAGTACCTCAAAATTGGTTAATTGAGTATAAAAAGTTTGTTAATAGAGTTTATAGTTTGGCTAATAAATCCTCTGGTATTAAAAATAAACTTTAGTAGTAAACTAAGGAATTTCTTAACCCACCTCATAGTGGAGTGGAGACCCTATGGAACCGAAAATATACTTCCCAAAACCAAGTATATTTCGATTCGCATCCTTTATGGTACAAAATGACCAAATATGGTGTCACCAGAGATGCACTTTCTGCTTCAAACCGAAATTGCTTCCGCTATGGTAGTGGGAACATTGAATTTTGTTGCCACCGAACATTTTGTACATTACCTAAGTATACTTCCAATTTTGTACGACATGAGTTACTTAAAACAAGAACTATGTTGACATGGTTGATCATCACCATTTCAAATCTTTCCACTCAAAACCCTCATCGTTTCATCCATTTTCCACTCCAAATCATCATTTTATGGTTCATCATATCATAAAGAGCTCAACAAAGTAGAATTTTAGGTAAAGTTTATTCATTTTATCCCCAATCACTACATTAATGTTATTTTGAAGAAATAAGGTCACGTAGAAATCGGATGTGTACTTCCGGTTTATGGTTGAACAGAACCTGAAGCCTATTTCCAATTTTTGTTTGTATTTTTTCAGCAGCTTTCACTGTGACATGTTAATAAATATGTTATTTATTTAACATAGGTATGGTGCACCCTGATAACATTCTTAAACCAAATTTATCTGAAGTTGTTTCGTCGATTGTAGTTTCGCCTCTCGTAATTAACGTGGTAGATGTTCATGAGCATTTTGAAAATGTTTAAGAATTTGAATTACATGAAGACATGTTGCAGTGGATTCGTATAGAGGAAACAAAACTAGGATTTGGTATTGTGATAGTAAGGTCTGATAACGGTACTGATATAAAAAATGCGTTTGTAATTTTGACATGCGAAAGAAGTGGAAATACGCACTCGTATTCAAAATTTTAAACACGAGGACATCCGCTCAACAAAATGTAAATGTACATTTCGGTTGCATGGTTATCTTATGGATGATAAGAAGTTGAAATTTAATGTGATTAGAGGTGTACACAATCATGATTTAACTAAAAAGTTGGTCGGTCATCGAATTGCATGTCGGCTCATTCTGGATGAGAAGATATATATTTCTGACATGACTTTGAATTTGGTACCGACAAAAGACATTCTTGAAACCTTGAAGCGCAAAAAACCTGAGAACTCATCAAATATCAAACAAGTTTACAATAAGCGCTATTTAACAGCTTGAGTTTTCATCGCATCTCACATCACGATTTTTTTTCACTCAGTAGAGTTTTTCCTTTCTTAGGAATCGAACCATGTACCTTAGGCTTCAAGTACATGTTTAATCCATTTCCACTACCAATTGAGCTAGTATCTCAATTGGTAGTGGGAATATATTGAAGATGTACTTGAACCCTAGGGTACAGGGTTTGATTTCTATGGAAGGCAAAAACTCTACTAGCGAGGGGGTAGAGAAGATCATGAGGTAATAGTGCCGAGAGCGCTGAATGCTTGGGCTGTTACACAATCAAACCAAGTTAGCAATTCAGGAGGATCAAACCGAGATGCAACACCTCTTGAAAGTTCTAGATGAGAAGAATTATGTTTGTAGGCATCGATGAGGTGACGATGGGGTAACAGTTAGAGACATTTATTGGACTCATTCTAATTTCGTTAAATTGTTCAAGACGTTTCCCACCATGCTCATAATTGATTTGACGTACAAAACCAAGGCTCACGTTCTTGGAAATTATTGGTGTTACATCTAATGAGAAGACGTATTCTGTTGGGTTTGCATTTCTAGAGTGCGAAAAAGAGGACAACTTTGCATGGACTTTAGAGGTTTGTAGGTCAATGTTGAAGGATCAAGAAGATATGCCTAAAGTCATTATTACCGACCGAGATATGACATAAATGAATTTGGTTGCAACCGTAGTTTCCACTTCTTACGCATTACTTTGTAGGTGCCATATTACTAAAAATGTAAGAAGTCGGGTTAAACCCGCGGTGGGGTCAAAACAGGTTGTTGTTTGATAGTTCCGAAATAAATGCATCTAAAAAAGAACTATATGCTGATGCTATTTTACAGTTCCAAAATGTTTATGTAAAATATCCTAATCTATTGAAATATGTTAAAAGAAAAATTCTTGATCAGGTTAAGGAGAAGGTTGTTTGTGCATGGACCGATCAGGTTATGCACCTCAGTAATACAACAACAAACTGTGTTGAGTCTGCGCATGTATGTCTGAAGAATTGGTTGGGAAATAAGATTGGTGATTTACAGGTTGGGAATTTGTGAACCAGATGATACTAAACCAGATAACGAGATACAAACGATATTTGGTCGTAGTATCCCGGTGTTGGAACACAGGTTCAAAGACAACACACTATATTATCAGTTGGTTGGTAACATCTCTCGGACAACTCTTAATTATATTTTTTACGAGGCCAAACGAGCTTCTAATGTGGGTGATGATACCTCAAAGTGTGGTTGCACAATTGTGAAAGAATATGGTCTCCCTTGTGCTAGTGTCATATATAAGAATATGAGTGGTGATAAACTGATACGTATGGACCTGGTCTATTATCATTGGAAGAGACTAAGTTTTGATGATGACGCGAAAATAAAAGATAAGTCAAATATCTCCATCTTGGACAAATGGAAAACGATACAAGAAAGATTTTTGAAAGCCGATGACGCCACCAAACTCATAATAAGTGCCAAAATGTAGTTGTTATATATATATATGTTTTATGGCACTTATCTGTTCTTTTGTTGATATTTAGTTGAATAATCCCGACTTTGTTTGTAAATACGTTATGTTGTATATAATAGAGTTTTTGATTCATTTATGTATCGTTTGATATGTTTTATGTATTTTTGTAGTTATTTGTTGCTTATTTGGAGCATCGAGGAATAAAATGTCGAAGACACGGCCCCGGATGTGCATTTTTGCAATAAAAGTCCATTTTTGGGAAGTTTTGTTCGCCAGTCTTGAAGGGAATTGAGCGCAAAATGAGGCTTTGCACTACTTTTGTAAAGATATTTTTGAGGCTGAGGGATGAGGTCATTGAGCGAGACCTGAAATTTATTTTAGAACTTCATTTTCAGCCATTTTTATGTTATAGTTTTGGGGTGGATTTTTATCTCCATTTCCATCAACCTTTATTTTTGGTAGTATAGCTTAGAAAAAAACACTAGGGTTTTGCTTATGGATGATTGGAGGTGGATTGATCTTCGATTGAGTTGACAAACCAAAGGTAGAGATATGGTTTATCTCTTCTACACTCTATGTATTTCTATTTGTTGCGTTTGTATGAATATCTACTCTTAACTCATGTATATTTGTCGCCCTTGGCGTTGTATAAAGTTTTCTTTATGAATCGGTGTTGGTGATTACTTTAGGTTTTTACCTTGTGTTAGGGATATGAGTTTTGCTATACGTAGATTTCTTAGATTCTTACCTAGGATGATTATCTTGTTAGTTTCTGAATGTTAGAAATGGGTTTAGAGCTGACATTCAGTTAGGGTATCTGATCTTAATGCCTCTGTGTCAGGTGTGTCGGGATAGACATAGTCGATGCGAGTGATACGGTTCAATTCTCAATTTGGGTTAGAAATAACTTGGGTTGTGAGAGGTATGTGATGACACGGACGAGTATCGTAGGTTGAGTATAATTGGACGATATATTTAAGTCTGTGATGAGTAGTGTGCATTCGTTATAGACAAGTTGTCTATCCTTTATAGTTTTTGTTCATTTACTTTTTGTCTTTTCTTTACAACCAATTTAATTTCAAACTCATTAACGATAGAATTGTCGAACGACGAATCAATAACCAATCTTTATGGATATGATACGATATAAACTAACCAATATATATCACCTGGTAAAAATAATACTTTACTGTTTTCTTTCCTGCTATATTAGCATTCAAACAAAATAGCGTCGTTGTCGAGGATTGGTTTTATTGTTTCTGCATTGCGATAATTCTGTTGTTTTTGAGTTTTGTAATTAATGTATATGTTGTATAGACTTTGTATATGAACTTGTATATTGTTACTTGTACATGTTGTGTGTTTACTTTCCATACTTGTGCATATTTGTGGTTTTCATTATTTTTCACGTATTGTTGTGAATTGTCTCATTTTCGTAATTGTTGTGTGATTGTTAGGACACTTTCTTTAGGTTTGCGCGGTGTGGCAATACCATGGCATGACGAGAGGAGGTTACTATCTCTCATAATAAAGGCGTCGAGCTTACGACGAAACAAGCATGTTTGTTTATGTGTTTGGTGGCTTGTGTTTTAACAAGTTGAAATAGGACTTGCTCTTAATTTAAAATCTTCACTTTTCAACTTGTTAATTCATTTTCACCAAGTTACCATATCGTTATTTGCATTTGTTTTGTTATGTAATTTGTTGTTTTTCCACATGTTTGTAGTGTTTAGCTTGTTGAAGTGTGTATGTATTGTAAATAATGTTTAGTTGTGTAAATGAGATTGTGTAGGTGTGTAAGTGGACGCGCAATGCACCGCTGTGCTTTTTCTATATATGGTGTAGGGCGCTTAGCGCGCTTTGTGCCGCTTAACGCGCTTAGCGCGCTCACTGCAGAGCCATTGATTATTTTAAATTTCACTTGGCTTTTTCCCACTTTCACCAAAGCTTTTGTATTGTATAAAACTAGTATTATTTTTCTAATTTTGTTGTTGTTTGGAATCCAATGTTGGTCCGGTAGCTTGAGGTTGCATTTTGTGATTTTTGAGTTTGATCGTTTCAACTCGCGAATATATGATAATGACAGTTTCAAAGTTGGTACACGCCGATACTGCTTATCGCTTTCTATAGCATAACATGTTTAGGAAATTTATCATTTGTATAATTACCATGTCATTCATTCTTTTTGCATTACTTACTCATGACTTGAATCATTTTAGTTCCTTTTTTACCTCAAATGTGAGGAAGCTTTTCATTGTTCACATATGTTGGAGGCCACAATTATTATTTTAACTAGATTTTATTATGCTTAATCTTTAGTTTTTTTGTCGATTGTATGAATGCATGAAAAGGATCAAGGAATTTTGTTTGATTTTGAGCATAACTACCTTGGCCAAATATTCAATTCATCTTGTGAGTGTGTGAATCTTTGTTAACCCCTTTGAACTTTTATCAATATCCATGTTTATTTGAACTTGATGCTTGTCTATGAGTGTTTATTTCTTTGTTTCTTGAATCCTCAACTATATGTTGTTGTATGAATTTTTACCTTACCTTAGAAAGTAAGAATTATTCACATAATGATATTGGTTGAATTCAAGTTGGGGTGAGGAATGTTTATGTACTTATATTATGATTGGTATGAGGTTAAGAAAAAGAAAAAGAAAAGAAAAGAAAAAAATGTGAAAAAGAAAGATTAGAAAAAGAAAGAAAAAAGAGAAAAAGCTTTGAAAAAGAAAAACAAAAAGAGTATAAATAATGTTGTGTTAATAAGTAAGGTGTTTTGGTGTGAAATTTGTGATGAAGAAGAAGTTTGATTGGAATTGTATTTTTTGAAACTTTGTGGAAGTAATTTCTCCCTTAGGTTTAGGCAAGTTTTTGTTTCGATTAGCTTTAGGACTTATCACTTGTTTGCTAACCAAGTCACATTACAACCTTGAAAAGTCCTTGTGATTCTTGCATTTGTATTTTCAACTGAGTTTTTGGATGAATACATAATTTAGTCTGTTGTTTGCAAGATTGTTGGATGACTGTCAAAAGTCCCTCACCTTTGTGTGTTCTTCATGTACCAATGAATTTTTGCTAGGTGTGATACATGATTGAGCTTGTTTTGTTTTAGAATGTTTTGCATGATTTTTTACTTAGGATTTGTTTTGTTTATATGTTGTCATTGTAGGATACTAGTAAGCATGTACTTTCCTTGTACATTTGTTTGTCCTGATACATTTGTTTTACTTGACTTTCTTTGAGGACAAACAATGTTTCAAGTTGGGAAGATTTTAATAAGTGTCAAACTGTAGTTATTTTGTATATATGTTTTGTGGCACTTATCGGTTCTTTTGTTCATATTCTTCGAATAAATCGGCCACTTTTTGTGTAAATGTGTATATTTAGTGTATAATCATGTTTTTGTGTAAATATTATATTTTTTGATAATTTTACATTCATTTTATAGGTATTGATGCGTATTTAGAGCATGAGCAATAACGTGTTGAAGACACTTTAACGCACAATTTTGAGCAACTCATCAACGAATAAGGCTCAAAATCAAATAATAGAAATCATAAATTTGGATGATATTTAGTCATAGATAGATAGGAAATTGAATAAGCTTTCCAACGATTCAAACCGGGCGCAAATCAGAGTTACGGTTCTCAAGTTATGGCGAAAACACAAAGTTCATTTTTATCTCATAACAATAGAGGGCGCTGAGCGGGATTTTGGCATTGAGCACGGTCCGTTGAACCAGAATTACGTTAAAAGGGCCAAAAAAACATATTTTTTAGGTTATGTTTTGGGGTATTTGTTCCCAACTCATCAAACCTTCATTTTTGGGTAGATATAGCTTAGAAAACAACTTTGGAGCTTGGTTATGGATGATTCGGGGGTGGATTACTCTTCGATAGGAGTTGACAAACCAAAAGATTTGTGGTTCATTTCTCTTCCTCTTTGTGTAATCTCTTTTAGTTGGGTTTTGTATGTATATTTACTCTTAACTCATGTATATTTGTCGCCCATGACGTTATATAAAGCTTGCTCTACAAATTTGTGTTGGTTGTTATCTTAAGTTTTTACCTTGTGTTAGGAATTTGAGCTTTGCTAGACATAGACTGCTTAGATTCTTACCTAGGATGATTATATGTTAGTTTCTGAATGCTAGAAATGGGTTTAGAGCTGACATTCACTTAAGGTATCCGATCTTAATGCCTCCGTGTTAGAGTGTCGCTAGACATAGTCGATGTGAGTGATGCAGCTTGAATTCTCAATTTAGGTTAGAAATAGCTTGGGTTGTGAGAGGTATGTGATGACACGGACAAGTATCGAGGATGAGTGTAAATGGACGGTAGGTTTAAGTATGTGACGGATAATGTGCATTCGTTCGGATAAGTCGCTATCCTTTACGCTTTTGTTAATTTACTTTTGTCTTTTCTTTACAATCAATTTATTCCCAAACTCATTAACGATAGAATTATCGAACACGAATCAATAACCAATATCTGTGGACATGGTATGATATAACCTAACCGGTATATATCACCCAAGAAATATAATACTTTACTTTTTCTTGCCGCTATTTCGAGTTTGATCGTTTCAACTCATGGATGTATGGTAATGATAGTTTCAAAGTTGGTACATGTCAAGTATTCGCTTATCGCTTTTATAGCATAACATGTTTAGGAAATTTATTATTTGTATAATTACGATGCCATTCATTCTTTTGTATTACTTGCTCATGAATTGAATCACTTTAGTTCCCTTTGTACGCTTATGTTGTGATTAGTATGATGTTGAGAAAAGAAAAAAATATGAGAAAAAAAGAAAGATTAGAAAAAGAAAGAGAAAAAGAAAAAAATTTAGAAAAACAAAAACAAAAAGAGTATGAATAATGTTGTGTTAATAAGTGAGGTGTTTTAGTTTGACAATTTGTGATAAAGAAGAAGTTTGATTGGAATTGTATTGTTTGGAACTTTGTGGAATTAATTGCTCCTTAGGTTTATCCAAGTGTTTGTTTCGATTAGCTTTAAGACTTATCACTTGTTTGTTAAACAAGCCACATTACAACCTTGAAAAGCCCTTGTGATTCTTGCTTTTGTAGTTTCAATATTAGCTTTTCGATGAATGCATAATTTAGTCTATTGTTTGCAAGATTGTGGATGAGTGTTAAAAATCCCCCGTCTTTGTGTGATCTTCATCTACCGATGAATTTTTGCTAGATGTGATTCATGATTGAACTTGTTGTGTTTTAGAATATTTTGCATGATTTTTGTATTTAGGATTTGTTTCGCTTATATGTTGCCGTTGTAGGATTGTGGTAAGTATGTACTTTGTTTGTATATTTTCGTTTGAACCATACATTTAATTTCCGCTTTAAAAACTTGTTGATTCGTGATTCTTTGATTATCGCCTTTGTTTCTTTAGGTTTACTTGACTTTGTTTGAGGACAAACAATGTGTCAAGTTACGGAGAGTTGATAAGTGTCAAAATGTAGTTATTTTGTATATATGTTTTGTGGCACTTACCCCTTCTTTTGTTGCTATTTAGTTGAATAATCCCGACTTTATTTGTAAATACATTATTTTGTATATAATATAGTTTTTGATTCATTTATGTATATTTAGATATATTTTATGTATTTTTGTAGGTATGTGTTGCATATCTGGAGCATCGAGGAATAAAGTGCCGAAGATATGGCTCCGAATGCGCGTTTTCCCAATAAAAGTCCATTTTTGGGAAGTTTTGTTCAGGTCAGGCCATTGAGTCGGATGAGGCCTCTGAGCAAGATTAAAGCAGTTTAACGTGTAAATATCTGAGGCCGCTGAGCGGGCTCACACCGCTGAGCGGGACATGCTGAGATTTGTTTTATAACTTCATTTTCAGCCATTTTTATGTTATGATTTTGGGGTGGAGTTTGATCCCTATTTCCATCAACCTTTATTTTTGGTAGTATATCTTAGAAAACAACACTAGGGGTTTGCTTATGGATAATTGTAGGTGGATTGATCTTCTATTGGCGTTGACAAACCAATGTAGATATGTGGTTTATCTTTTCTCCTCTCTATGTATTTCTTTATTTGTTGGGTTTGTCTGTATATCTACTCTTAACTCATGTATATTTGTCATCCTTGGCGTTGTATAAAGTTTGCTTTATGAATCTGTGTTGGTGGTTGTCTTAGGTTTTTACCTTGTGTTAGGGATTTGAGCTTTGATAGACATAAATTGCTTAGATTCTTACCTAGGATGATTATCTGTTAGTATTTGAATGCTAGAAATAGGTTTAGAGTTGACATTCAGGGTATCTGATCTTAATGCCTCTGTGTCAGGAGTGTCGGGATAGACATAGTCGATGCGAGTGATGCGTTGAATTCTCAATTGGGTTAGAAATAGCTTGTGTTGTGAGAGGTATGTGATGACACGGACGAGTATCGAGGTGAGTATAATTAGACGGTAGATTTAAGTCTATGACGGTAGTGTGCATTCGCTCTAGATAAGTTGTCTATCCTTTATAGTTTTTGTTCATTTACTTTTTTTCTTTTCTTTACAACCAATTTAATCCCAAACTCATTAACGATAGAATTATCGAATGACGAACCAATAACCAATATTTGTGGACACGATACGATATAACCAAACCGGTATATATCACCCGGTAAAAATAATACTTTTCTGTTTTCTTTCCTGCTATACCGCAGAAACAACTCCCCATCAAAGAGTAGTTGAGGAAGATTGCATACCCGGAGACCACGGATTTGAAACTACCCTCCCAATCGGTAAAAATTAAGGGTGCACCAAAGAAGTTAAAACCAACACCAGGCGAAAATTCTACTACGAGGAGTCCTTCGTATTTTAAACACCTTGGCAAAGGTTTTCCCGATTCACCTACACTGAAATCTCAGAAAAGTGCTTTCAAAGGTGCTTGTGTTAGCCAACCACCTCCTACACCGCCTCTACCAAAAATACCATTCATCGATCACATGCCAATTTTTATGCACAAGTACATTGAACGGATCATCAATGTCGTGGTGATGGTAACTATGGTTTTTGAGTTGTTTCTGGTTTGCTCGGTAGATGTGAAGCGTATTGTAGTACTGTCTGATTTACACTGATCACAGAGTTGACGAAAAATAGAGAATTATACACATGTATGCTAATATCACGCACTTGTACCTACCGAGGTTGATTTTGCACCAAAGGATAAATTGATGCGCTTCCCTGAAATGGGTCATCTCATAGCAAGTGTGTATGAGAGGGTGTGTATTAATCTGACAACATATGCTTTCTCGGAGAGTTATTTCCCTCTGTGCACTGCTCCAACACCAAATCTCAATGATCATATCATATGTGTTGGGTGGATTTCAATTCCACGATATTTTGTTTAAGTCTATTTGAAATCGGGATGCCTTATACCACATACATCACCAGAATGACGCTTCATTTCACAGATCTATCGAGACCTGGCCTGACGAATTCATGGAAATGATGCAAGAATACAACAATTTGAACCAAATTGAAATAGAAAAAAAACTAGGGAAAAGTAAAAGGGGTGCCACCGATGGATTTATCCGTCAACACTATTATGATGTGGAAATATAGCCATTTGTGTAGTTTGACCAAAAGCACAATATAGAATACATGAGATTTTTTTGTGTAAGTTGTTGTTTCGGTTCTGTTTCTGATTTACACTCCTAGGGGCCTTTATCGAAAGTATAATTTCGGGTCCATTTTTTAAAAAACCAGAGCTTTAATTCTGATTCTATCACTGACACAAAGATAGGATTTATATGGTCCATTTTTTACCCTCAACTACTATAAAAATACCTCACTTCTTAATTTTTCCATATCACAACACCAAATACCAGAAATGGACATGAAATTGAACATCAAATGGGTTGTTGGAGTTGTCCATTTTCCCGACGCTACACCATCTCGCAAATTTAAGATAATTGTGTACAAGCCTATTAAAAATGTGCGTGAAACACTGTAGAAACTTATACCTTTTGGCCACGGTCGTAGGGTAGTGAAGATCGTGTATCGTTTGCCATCAGTTGAAAAAGATGGGAATCTTCTATTCATCAACCGTGAGCTGGAGAACAGCGTTGATTTACCTGCTATGTGATCTATTTATGATAGTTTTCAGAAAAAAGTTTTAATCGAGCTGGATGCGACTTTAGCAAGAACGATCGATGATATTATTAGGATGTTGCAAGGTCCACCTGTATATTGATTTGTAATATTTGATTTATATTTAACTCATAAACGTATTTGCTACGTTTAAGTTATGAATTATATGTATGTCTATGTTAAGCAATTCAATGAAGTTTTCTGGTTTCTGTTATGAATAAAACCAGAAATACATATACGGTACCAAACCAAAAGTAAATTTCTGGTTTTTGTGTATATTTTATCAGATATTGGTATGCACCGGAAATATACTTCCAATTTTGAAGGACATTTAAGGAATTTCACGTGGTGCGTAAGAAGCTTATGGGGTGGGTTAAGAAATTCCCTAAATTAAAGTTGGTTAATGAAATGTAAAATGTTGGTTAATAAAATGTTGGTTAATAAAATGATGAAATTATAGCTCATGTTTTGGTGAATAAAGTTTATCGCTTTGCTTCCTAAAATAGGTGATGAAATTGGTTAAAAAACACTCAAATATTAAAAATAATTTTAATTATAAAATAAAATTGGTTAATGAAAGGTAAAATGTTGGTTGATGAAGCGATGAAGCTGATTAATCATACCATTTATATATTAATCCTAATAAAATAAAAACTAACTTTTAAAAAATATTATTATCAACTATCAAACTAAGAATGGAGCATTGCCTTGCCTAATCACTCCCTAATTTACCCTTCAACACATTTTCATTTTATACTAACAATGCGCTTTTACATAATTGACTATTTCATTTTTTTTTTCCAATCAAAGACACCCAAGTGGTAGAGCACATTTGATGTTTCCATTTTCTTTAGTCACGTGTTATTAACCGGGTAAAAATTTCCCACTTCCATTTCAAATCACCGATCATGTTTCTGTATTTCTCCCTCTCTATACCTCTTCTGAAAAATGGAAGACGAAGCTAGAAATTACCGTGAAATGGAAGATGAAGCAAATTTGCAATCTTCGCTTCTAATTCTATGGTATTGCATAAACTCATCTTTCAATTTAATCTCTCTTTCACTCCTTCCCACTTTGTTCATAGTTTGATAAATCTTAGATCTATTCTTATATTTTGAAAAGAGTTTACTAGAATAGATCTTGAATTTGTAGTTAATATTCTTACATCTATTCTTATTATTTATGGTGTTATGGTTTCATTTTCGTTTGCCTTTTCTCATTTGTGGGGTTTTTATTTATTTATTTTTACGGGGTTTGATTTTAGAAGTAAGATGCAAGTAACCAACAAACCTTTAGATACTTTGTGAAAAGGCTCATGAAAGCTCAATGTCCCATTGTTTATAGGCTCGCTAACTCTTTCTTGATGCATGAGTGGATCATCGAGAAAAACCTTATGGCTGTTAGAATCATTAAGCATACAGGTTATCGTTGATATTGTTGTCGACGTGTAATATGTATTGTGAAATAACATTTATACATTTGTTGTGTGTTTTTAATGGCTGGATAAATTTTTTGTTTGATATTGTGCTGCAACATGTCCCTTTTTTTATGATGAGGATGCATCAAATCTTAAATTACTTGGTTGAATTTTAATGGATAATTAGATTAACATCCGCGCGATATGCGACTGTAAATTAATTAATTTAATTTTTATTGAATTTTAAATATTTAAAGTTTTTTGATAAAATTTAAATATAATTTTTTTGTGAATTATAATAGAGATAATGATATAAATTAATCAAATAGACAAAAATATATTTTATTCAAAAAGAAAATATATGTTTGTAAACCGAGAGTGATATCTCTAATTTAGATTTGCAAACTAAAATATAAAGTAGTTAATTTTCATTATTATTGTACTACCCATCCCATTACTATTCCAAGTCAAGCACGCTTAACTGTAGAGTTCTTATGGTTAGGCTACCGAAAAGAAGATGCATCTTGTTGGTATAGGTAGTACCAATAAATCCTTATAAGCCTCCTTCAACCATGCAGTCTCATACCTACAAAGTCTTAGGATCCCTCTCATTCCAATGTGGCGACTGCACCCTTGCCTTCTTTTGGCCTCAGGTGTTTCATGCGGTGTAACCACCCCGTCTTCTTTTTTGGACTCGGGTGTTACGATTACTATTATAAAATAATAAATTAAACTACTTTGAAAAAAAATCTATATTATAAAATGTGAGAACTCATAATTATTGTTATTTGTCATTTACTTATTATTTGGTATTATATAAAAAATATAATACTACAGTATATAAACACAATAAAAACTATTTTAAACATTTGTTTCATGTGTTATTTTTATTGTTAAATTATATTTTAGAAAAATAAAAATATTTTATTGTGTTTGAATTCTCTCACCTCTTTGTATGGTATTTTATTATTTATCATTAGCTTATAATTCGATATTATATAAAAAATATATACAGTAATAAAGTATATAGACAAAGTAAAAGAGTGTTGCATACCATATTATATTTTAAAATAATTTCAAAGTAACTTATATTTGAAAATCTATAAGGACTATTTTAAAATTTAAAACATTTGCTTCTAGTGTTACTTTTATTACTATAGTTTCAGGAAAGAGATGAGAGAATGTTTCAAGTATATTTAGATTTACACATCTATTTTATTTTTGAAATATGAGAGAATATTTTTAATTTAAGGAGAATATATATAGTTAGAATGATGATTTATTTTTTAGACCAATTTGTTCAAAAATAAGATTTTATTTCGTCTTTGCGAGAGTTCGAACCTATTTTTTTTTTTTTTTGATTATCATATCTTTTTATAGTTATCCTTGATTTAGATATTTAGTTTTAAGTTGTTAAAGTTATGAATTTATTAAATAAAATATAAATTTTATATGAAAATAAAATACATACTTGTAAAATTCAGAAGAATATTCGTAATTAGTTTTGCAAATTTAAATAACTATAAAATGATTTTAATATATTAATGAATTTGTATTATCATGTGTTTTTAGTAGTTATCTTTGATTTAGATATTTAATTTTAAGTTGTTAAAGTTGTAAATTTATAAACGAGTCTGTAAAACTTTATCTCATTTTATTGTTGTTATTGTAACTTAATTATTATTTTTATATATTAATGTGTTTGTAAAACTTTAGCTAATTTTATTGTTGATATTAATTGAAATATGAGTTTTTCTTTTTTAGATATTATTTTCAATATTTTTATTATGGTCACTATTATAAACTAAAAATAGTAAAATATAATTGACTTTGTTATATATATATATATATATATATATATATATATATATATATATATATATATATATATATATATATATATATATATATATGAAAAAAATATTTATCTAAGTTAGTAGGTAATTGTTAGGTTAATATATTTTTTATTATAACTATTTTAAGATTAAATACATTTATTTTAAGTATTTTATTTTAATGATTTTAAAGAAAACATAATTATAATTTTAGTGTTTAGAACTTTAGATTCACATATTTATTTTAAAATTGGAATTTAGGAGAATAAATATAATTGAAATAGTAATTATTTTTTTAGATCATTTTTGTTAAAAGAAATATTTTTTATGTCTTTTTTAAGGTTCGAATTCGAAACCTCCAATATAAAAAAATTGTATTTGTTTAATTGAAAAGTGAAAGTAAGGTTTTGGAGGTGTCGTATAGGACCATGAGATTATGTGGCACAAAAGGAATATAATTTTTTTAAACACGTACGCTGTTAATGAAAAAGGGTAAAATATAATTGATTTTGGTAATTTATATTAATGAAAAAATATATATTTATCTAAGTTAGTAGGTGCTAATTGATAGGTTAATATATTTTTGACTATAACTATATTTTTTTAAGTATTATTTTTTTAAAATATTTTAAAGAAAACGTTACTCTAACTTTAGTGTTTAGAACTTTGCATTTACATGTGTATTTTGAAAATTAGAATTTAGAATTTGTTAGATCATTTTTGTTAAAAAGTAAGAATTGTTTTATCTTTTGAAGGTTCGAGCTCATGATCTCTAATGGAGGAAATTATATTTATCTATTTAAAAGTGAAGTAAAATTTTGAGGTGCCACATAAGATTGTTTTATCTTTTTAAGGTCCGAACTCCTCGATCTCCAATGAAAAAATTATATTTATTTATTTAAAATGAAAGTAAAATTTTAGAGGTATCGCATAAAACTATGAATGATGTAGCATAAAAAATATAGTTTTTATATTTGTCGTGATATAATCCAGTGTTTCAAATTTAATATATTATATAAATAGATAGATATTTTGATTTTTTTTTTTTTGTTGTTGTTGTTGTTGTTCACCATGATGTAAAGTTTTGTCAGTTTACACTTCCACATTTACATACTTCCTTCTAAAGGGAATCTCTTAGTCATTTGATCATAGTATATATGTCACAATTTTGTTAGTTACTAAATACTCTTTTTCAGATGCTAAGTCAATTAATCTTAACAACTATTCATTATCTTCAGAGGATTATGGAATGTCTTAGCCATCACATAAAAGTATATAAATCATAGTAAACTTATTCTAACTCTAAGCTATCAACTGATCATAGAAATATTTTAAATTGCAGCTGAAACATCAGAAACTTTGATATCCTTATTCATCTTTTTTACCCCACAATATGGAAATAAACAAGCATGTCCCAACGAATCTGAACGATGCTATTTGTCAGCAGGTACATTTTTTTCTATTTCACTCATTCATTAGTGTTTAATGCATTAATACCTAAATTTTCAACATTGCAGCGATTTTCACAAATCTGTAAGGATGTGATTTAGCATTGGATACAAATGAATAAACCTCATTACCAATCTCAATCCAACTAAAGGGGTATTAGGGGTACTCCAACCCAAACAATTACAGGTAATGACGATAATTTTACATCTGGAAGTTACAGGCATAACTCTGGTTTTTTAAACCATTCATAATAACTACTATGTATTCTATCTTTTTCATCTATCGCTAACCACCACCATGAGAACCACATGATTTTGTAGGACAGTTCATCAAAATCCCGTACTGCATTTTTGAAGACAATTTCATTCCTCTGATTCCAGATGCACCAGCAACTAGTAAACCAAATACTTCCAGCATTCCTACTTGGTATTATTCCTTTCAATGCCTCTACGAATTTTAGCAGTTGGGCACTGCAGTCTTCTTCCTGAGTAAATTCCAATTTCCACCAGCAGTAAATCTTCTTCCACAGCACCTTCAGCACTGGGCAATGCACAAAGATGTGATTTAAATCTTCCTCTTGTTCTTGGCAGAAAACGCATGCTACATCTTCTTGCTGCGAAATGATATCTCGTACACTTAGTTGTTTCTTGGATGGTAGTCTATCTTGCACAAGTCTCCAACTAAATATCTTTAGTTTCGAAGGAACTGCTGCTGCCTCCCATACTAGGTCCAGCACCTGATTTCTTCTGTCATCTGCTGATTGTTCCATTCCAACCTGCATAAGAATCTCATAACCAAACTTAACAGAATATTGCTTTGATTTGTTATACGGCCATATGATTTGGTCTTCTTGTTCTGCCACTAGAACTACGCTTGTCAAGATTTCCCCTAACTCCACTAACTGCTTTGTAGCTTCCTTCCCCCAAACTTCTCCTCTGTTACACAGATTCCAGCTCCACTTGCCTTGTCATGTTGGTTTGTTGTTATTTGTTTGGTTTTGTCTTTTATGTTCTTTTTCACATTTGTTTCATTTTATTCTCTTCCTCATTCTAATATCCCTTTTTTTCTCTTCCTTATTCAATATGCATAGATATGATCTACCAAAACAAGGAAATCACAATATACGAAACATTGTTGACGATAACAACAAACACAAGCTAGAATGAAGATGAAACAAATTTATGGTTTGTAACTTTCACAATAGACTTTAGGGTTTCTTTTCCAAATCTACCTGATAGTTCTCTAATCTCTTTTAATTTATTGTTGCTCTATCATATTAATATATACGCCCAGAGTGTATTTGTTTAAATTCTACAATGATCTCACCATCATTTTGTATTATTCATGAATAAAGAATTATTAATGTATTATTTATACTTGTACATTTAAGTTTATCTTGACTGAAAAAACCTTATATTGCTCTAGATCCTTAATAGATTTCTAGTAATTGGTGTTTTTCTTTTTATTTTTTGTATTTTCTTTATGTGTGGTTTTCTTTGAATCCATTTGATTTTCCAACAATCTCTTTATTTTTATCATTTATTGATAAGTTAATTAAAGTTTTTGCACTGAGTTTTCTTTAGATATAACCAGGCGGCTCTATAGTCCAAGAAGTTCGCACGCTGTTCGAGCTCAAATTTCTATTTTGTATTTTCTCCAATTTAACCGCTGGTCTTTAGACAAAATTAAGGATAAAATTAATAAAATTAGAGACAAAATTAATAAAAATAGAATGTGAAAATTATAAAAAATTGTGATTAAAATTTGTGTCAGACTATCTAAAATTATTGACTCCGCCACTAGTTATAACACCTCCATTTTCCAAATTTCTATTTTAGCCGGAAAAACACCTTTGAATATGAGTTTTTTGTCATTTATTTTTGAATTTGGAAAGGATAGTATTTGTACTAATGGTGGTATTCCTCCATGCTCCACATGTACAACTAGTGTGATACTGCAAGGCCAAGATGAGTATTCATTGGTGTTTAGTTATTGTGTTTAATATTGATGTTATACAAAATTCAATATTATAAAGAAAGATGTTTAAAGTATAGAAATTTAGTCTGAATTAAAAAAACATGTAGAATGTATGAAACAAAAGTATACTGTACATAAAATTTGATAAACATACAAAAATATATTTTAATAAAATATACAATACAATAATTAAAAAAACATTTTCAGTGTATATTATATTAATTAAATATCAGAGAAATGGTTATTATTATTTGGGTCCAATAAAGCATTGATATATGATATAATAAGCTCTTATTATATTGGGGAAGACCCATAATTGGAGTTGTCCAATAGTAAAACCTAAACGATTTACTTTACTCACATTGTAAGTTTTACCAAAACAATACCAAAAGGTTCCTACGATAGAATATGGCAATGTATGTTTAATGTATGTGAGTTGTGGTTATGCTTGGAATAGTAAGGTTTGTTCAATTTTGACATTATTGCAGAGGTAAATATTTTTCCGTTAATATTCAATATTTTATTCAGTAATTTCATGTTCTCGTTAATGTTAATAGTTTGATAAATAACTCCATGTTCAAGTTAATATTCAATATTTTGATAAGTAACTTTATATTTTCGTTAAGATTTAATATTTTGATCAAGAACTTCATGTACCCAATATTTTGATTTATGTAACTTCATGTTACCGTAATATTCAATAGTTTGATCATTAACGCCATGTTCCCATTAATATTCAATATTTCAATTAGTAAATTCATGTTTATGTTATTATGATTAGTAACTTCATGTTCCCGTTAATATTCAATATTTTGATCAATAATTTAATATTTTCATTAATATTCAATATTTTAATCAAATACTTCATGTTTTTATGTTTTCGTTAATATTCAATATTTTTTTATCAATAACTATATGTTCTCGCTAATATTCAATATTTTTATTAATAACTTCACGTTCCCCTTAATTTTCAATATTTTTATCAATAACTTTATGTTTCAGTTAATATTTAATATATTTATTAATAACTTCATATTCTCCTTAATATTCAATGTTTTTATCAGTAACTTCATGTTTCCGTTAATATTCAATATTTAGTAAGATTCACTCATTAATATAAAATATTAGTAACAAAAATAATATTAAAAAATGCATTATTTTTGTCTTTTATTCATACATTATTTTAAATATATTTAATTTTATTTTTTAAAATGTATAAATTATGTTTGTTGGGTTCACACGACTTCTGGTCTGAACATCTGTATTTTAGCCTAGGTACTATAATGGTGTGTTATACATATTTATTTTTAAAAGCGCTTTCATAGATTATTTTATAATTAAAATTAGAACCCTAAATACGATTTCATTACCACAATCCTCTTCTCTGCTTTGTTCATCTTCACCATCGCTCCTGCTCAACCTCCATTCCTCGTGATATCGTTGTTCTTCCTCACTGGCCGGCCGCCGCTGCTCACGCCGCCTTCTTCTCCGCCATCATCGTCTTCCTTGGTAAGGTTCAGATTTTGAGATTCTTCTTCTGCCATGGTAAGTTTCAATATAATGAGTTTGTGCTGCTACATGTTTAAGTTGAGAATAATGAGTAAATTGATTGTAGCATAGTTTGGGTAACTGCCGTTTGATTTTGAGAGTGTTTGAGAAGAACTTTAATGTGTGTTACTAAGTTTGTTCATGGCTGCCCGGATTTTGCTACGTTTGATTTATAACTTGCATTGAATTTGGTTTATCATGGGGTGACCAAGAAGGTTTTGGAAACACTTTCCAGATTAGGAATTGTTACTCGTGAGGAGAGTGAAGTATGTGACACCCCAAATAATTCAATTATTAAATAATTAAAATTTTAATTATTAATTTAATTAAAGGTTTAATTATTGGCATTTTTGAATCAATGGATTTAATTATTTAATTAAATAAATGGATGTTGGGGTGTGAAGTAGATTTGGGAGGTGTAGAGTAAAAGGCTCTAATTAATCTAATTTATTTATTTCTATTATTTGGAAAATAAAAGGAATAAATAAAGGGAAAAGTGAGAAGAGAAATTAGGATTTCATTCTACGACTTTGGAGAAGAGAAGAGAAAGAGGAGAAAAGCCAAATCGTCAAAGTTTGAAGAATCATCGTGAGGTAAGGGTGATTTGATCGTAATTATTATGCCTTATAGGTTTTGATGATCAATAGAATAATTTAATCCGTTAGGAATCTCGAATTAGGATTCTAGGTTGTGCCCTAACGTTATAATCGACGAAAACTTCAATTGGAATTGTTATGAACGGTTGATTTGTGTAGGATGATCGAGGATAAGTAGAAAGTATAATTGGTGATCAATGGATGTGAAAATACATGATCTAATTTCTATGGTAATATAAAGTTTGGTGATGAATAGAATTAATAGGAATTGGAAACAAAGGAAGAAAACCGGTTTTAGATGAAAAATCGCAGTATGGGTCGACACATGGACTATGAATCGATGCAAGCGTGAAAATTTAGAAAACCGAGGCGTGGAAAACGATGCATCGACTCAGGGCAAAAATCAAAGTTATGCATCGACACATACGTGTTATGCATCGATGCATCCTGAACAAATTTTTTAAAAAAATGCAGAATTTTAAAGCTATGCATCGATGCATACGATATATGAGTCGACACGTCCTGTTTATGTATTGATGTATAGGCTTATGCATCGATGCATACTGTGCTGGGACAGAACATGATTTTCTGAAAACGGTTTTTGTCATATCTTTTCGACCGTAACTCCAATTTAGGCATAGTTGGTATCGTTGGAAAGCTTAGAACGAGTACTACCTATTAAAAACATTTTCAAAACCAGTAATTGAGATCTTGAAGGATTGTTTTGGCTTCCGTAGGAAGAATCCGTTGTAATTCGTGATTGTGCCATTAACCTTGAGTATACCTGTTGTACGTTAATTCAATATGTTGTAATTAACGTTATATGTTCATGAATTGTTGTGATCATGTGTTGTTGTTGTTATTGGTTGTGAGTGGAATAATGTTGTGTGATCATATTCCGTATTTAGATTGTTGCATATGTGCATGCATAAGCATTCTGGAGATGGTTCATTCTCATTGTGTGGAATTGAACTTGCAGAGCCAATAACCGCATTCTATGGATAGTGGTGGTGAGGCTAGATTCTTGACTCGTGGTGTATAATCGTTGATGACGCTTTCAAGTGTAAACGGAACAGGTGTGAACTTGGTTCACGCTTGGTACCGCATGCATTGAGTCTGCATTGCATATGTAATTATAACATGTTAGGATGGTTTCCAGTGTTATAATTGCATTGATTGTCGTTATGTGCATAATGAATTGTATGGAATGTAATTGTGGATTGTTGATCCGTATGCTAACGCGGTGGAATAATGTATTGATTGTTTTATTGTTTTAAAGAAACGATAATGCATTTTAATTGTTGATGAAATTTCACTCTTACTTTGATGATTTCGTATCAGTGATTAGTGCGGAATTGGTGAGGATGGCTTATAGAAATGTGCTATTTAGATAGTCCGTGTCGTTGTCATGCTCGTAGTTGTAACATCGGGAACGATTGTTTTAGAATCACCGAATTAACTTGTTTCTTTTGGTTTATGTTTTGGAGTAATTATGATTTGAATTATTCCGATTCTTATGTTATTTCACCTGTAAAACATAATCTTTGGTTTTGGATTATTTAATGACTTTCTTCAAGAAAAGCATGATTATGTTAAGATGTTTTATCATTTTAAATTGGACGCCTTTCGTTATGTTAAACTCTAATTAAATTTATAATTCGGGAAATTAGAAGGGTGTTGCAAAGTATCCATCAAAGCAAAGGAGGAAATGGAGGATAGAGACAAGGAGGAGATGTTATCTAAGAAGGTGGCTTCCAAATGTTTTCCATGCATATTATTTCTCTCAATATTCGCAGAGGTGGCAACATAGTGAAAAGAAAGGGGATAAGTTTCTTAATACAATCAGGTAATGTTGACTTGTGTTTTCTCCAGGAAACTAAAATTACATGTTTTGATGATAATCCGCTTCTCTATGGGGAACAGGATGTGGAGTGGAAAGTTTGCGATTCTAGGAGCTTCGAAGGAATTGTTATACTCAAGGAGGAATTCTATGCCTTAACTATAACTTTAAAGGTACAGGTTTTGTATGGATAAATGCTTATTGGAAAGGTGTTTATTACAACTTTGTTAATGTTTATGCTTCTTGTAATTCCGAATCAAGGAGGTTAATATGGGCGGAGTTGGTAGAGAGGAAAAGGAGAAGTAATAATGAAGGTTGGTGTTTAGGAGGAGACTTCAATGTGGTGTTCTTGAAGGAGGAAAGATTAGGAGTTGGTTTTAATTGTAGCAGTAGAGAAATGGAAGATTTCAAGTGTTTTATAGAATATGTGGATTTAATGGATGTTCCTTATGTTGGGGGAAGATTCATGTGGTTTAAAGGAAATGCTACATCGATGAGCTGACTCGATAGGTTTCTACTGTCAAGTAATCTAATTTGTGATTGGAATATCATATACCAAAGAGTGGAAAGAGGATATATTTCCGACCACTATCCTATTTGGCTCAAATCGGGAATATTGATTTGGGGTTGCCTTTAGATTCAATAATTGTTGGTTCAAGCACGATGGATTTGGATCTTTGATTAAATAAGAATGGGAGAAGCTTAGGTGGATGGAAGAGGCGGTTTTATTTTGGTATGAGAAGTTTAAAAGGTTGAAACCGCGAATTAGAGAATGAAACAAAAGACTTTCAATTGGATTGATTGAAGGTTACAACAAAGTTATGGTTGGAAAGATCCTCATCAAGAAGAAGTTAAGGAAGTCGATTGGCCTTGTGATGGGAACAAAAGTGTCGGCCTTGATGGATTTTCGCTTAAGTTTTTCAAAGAAAGTGGCATTTAATTAAGTTAGGTGTGTTAAGATTTGTGAGTGATTTTCGCTATAACACGAGCTTACGAAGGCTTATACAACATTTTTTATTCTCATGTCAAGCTCAAGAACCCCTGTGGTTGTAGGAGTATAGGCCTATCTTCCTCGTAGGCATTCTATACAAAATCCTTGATAAGTTGTTAAGGCTCATAAGTGTTGTTGGGAAGTTGGTTTCAAATCAAACAACTTTCATACTAGGGAGGAACATTTGATGGCATTTTAATGTCGAATGAGGTAATTGAAATAACAACGAGAGATAAGAGAAGTTGCTTGTTTCTAAAAGTGGACTACGAAAAAGCTTATGATAGTGTAAGCTGAAATTTCTTGAGATACTTGTTTTCTAAGATGGGATCTGATGATAGATGCATTAGATGGATGGAGAGTCAGGTCTTCACAAGTACTATATTTATGATTGTCAATTGCGCCAATTCTAACGATTTCAAGGTGGAGAGAGGACTTCGCCAAGGCGGTCCTCTATTGTTGTTTTTGTCCGTTTTAGTGATGGAATAATTAATCGGATTAATGCAAAAGGCGATAGAGATTGGAGACTTCAAAGGTTTCATGATTAATGATAAGGATCAGGTCAACATCCTTCAATTTGAGAACAATAACAGCTATAGTTTGTGGAGTTTTAAAGCCATCTTATGGGCATTTGAGAGATATTTTGTGGAGTTTTAAAGCCATCTTAAGGGCATTTGAGATGATTTTGGGCTTAAGATCATTTTTTGCAAAAGTTATACGGTATTCACTTGGGCGATTAGTTTATCAATGATGCCTCGTCATTTCTTCATGCAACATAGGAGGTAAGCCTTTCAAGTTTATTGGAGTCCTGGTTGGGGACAGCCCCCGAAGACTACATATGTGGCCAAATTTACTAAAGAGTTTGAGAAGAAAACTTGATGCGTTAACAGGGAAACATCTCTTGATGTGTTAAAAAAAATTATTAAAATAATTAAATATCCTAGTCATCAATATCACATATTAAAAATTTATTTTAAATTTTAAAATAGAAGCTATAAAATTAAAAACATCCAAATAGAAAAATCAAAAATACATTTAAATCTTATTAAAAATGAATTTAATAGAGATCGACAGTATAAAAAAAATTATACTATCATCTAATAAAAATATATCATACTAATAATTTAATTCTAACATACTAGTAGTTTAAAAATTGTCTGATTTGGTCTAATACATGATCATTATTGTAAAATCAATTTACACGTTAGTGCATTGATCCTTTTTCTAATTAAAAGTAAGAAATTGAGGGTTTTAATAGTACAAAAAATTATAGCAATGATATATTTACCTAACTTTCAAAATTGAAGGACTGAAACCGTTAGAAAAGATTAAAGGACCAAAATTACACATAAGTCAAACTAGATGGACCCTCAATATAACTGCTTTCTAAGACTGCAAATCATTCTTCATTAGATTCCAACACACCTTTAACAATACACCGACAATGTTTGTTACAAACACATGGATCAAACCTTGGACCATATTGACCCCAAATGCCAGAATGGTCCCCCACAACCAAAAACAAAACTCAAACAGTTTAATGAAAGTCTAGCTGTGTAAATCTGACCCTTTTAAAACAAGCCAGAAAACACATATCTTCAATAAATAATGTTTTATGAGTGAAAGTTAATAAAGGAAGAAAAAAAAAAAGAATTAGGCCTCTGCTTCCTATATTATGTGCATGTAATCCCAGGGAACCCTACCATTTTCCTCTTTTTGAACTTTCTGAAAGAGTAACATCTTTAAAATTTTCAGAGGTTGTAATCGCATGTAAAATTGATCCATCAAACAATCTCCAGCACTCCATTATCACATGATTCCTTGAGCTCCGTTTGAGGTGTAAAAAGAGCTATGAGAAGAGGATTTCTTCTGAGGCATGAGAGAAAATCATCCTTGTAAATTTTTTCATCATTATCCTCATCAAATAACACAAAAAGATGATGGACCTGCAAGTAAGCAGATAATGTAAGTTAAACTATAAGAGAAAAAGAATGTAGTGGCAGAAAGACCGGAGAGAAGAGAAGCATCTTAATAAATCAAAATGGGTTACCTCGTCCTCGTTCCAGCTAGGGAGAGCAGATTGGATGGAATCCCGTAACTGAATTTTTTTTAAAATGGAAAGAACAAGTTAGAGTTAGTTCAAAATTTGACAAAAATTGTAAAGGAAAGTAGGTATATGATAGTTAATAATTACTTCTTCTTCCACAATGTAGCCCTTTACTGCACCGCCACACTCAGTAAAGGCTATTTCACAGGCTTGACAAAACCCTGGCTGCTTCATGACATGTGCAGATCCATACAAGAACTTGAAGCAAGATATAAGAAGTGTGTCAGCAATCAATAAAGATATTTCAAACATAAATAAGCATTTAGAAGTTTTTTGGCTGAAAACCGGTACAGATACTATATATAGTATTGATACTTCTGCGTAGCACAGAAAACGGTTAACTATTGGAGATAGTTACCTGTTTGAATGTAATTTTCCCACACTTCTCCACATCAATGAATGCAAATATCTGTTATAAGACACAATCAAGGTGACAATCAAAGGAAAAAATATGAGCGTAATGAACTCAAGTTGCTTTTGATTTTAGGCTTTGGCAACAGAGAGAAGACAGTTGTGATGGGTTAGAAAAGGAAGTTATAAGGAATCTCATGAAGCCAAAAGTAAGGGGTAGAAAAGAAAGGGGAAAAGTGTACAAAATAGTTAAACTTGCAGCAGCATCCTGATCGCAAGTTACTATAAATAGTAGTACTGAGCATAAGGACATTAATGCTGGTAAATTTTGTATAAATCTTAAGGATTAGAATGCCAATTCTGGATGGGTTTAAAATTTAATCCCATAATGTTTTGAGAACTCTTGAGCTATTTGGTAACTAACCTTTTCAGCAAGAGGACAAGCCCTGAGTCTTAAAACGCCAAAAGCCACGATATTGAACACGGCCACTGCGAACAGGATATAAACTTGTATCAATTCCCACAAGATAACATGAAGTATTACCGAAAATTCTAGCATCATCAGTGAAAAATAAAACATTCATATTTGTGGTAAAGTTGACATCATATGCATAGGTCACAGATGAGAGCATAAATGAACAAAGACATCAAAAGGAAGATATTATTTATATTTAATATACTGTAAAAGGAGGCTTCGGCTGTTAATAAAAGAAATAAATAAAAGATATGCCTTGCAGAAAGGCATGAGTTCAATTTCAAAAACCATTATTATAATTGGACGAACCAATTGAACCAATCAGTCAGATATCCATTTTAACTCAAAAACCTAGTTAATCTCAAAAACAGTGAGAAAGAAATGGTCTGATGGACCAGTAAGTCCTTTATGATTGAAATTTTTATTGAATAACATCTTTTAACCATTTAAGCTGCAAAGCCAAATCAAACAGACGATATACATGCAAAAACATTAATCTTTGAAGAGATATAATATGATCAAAAGTTAGTTTAAAATTTAATGTGTCTAAACATCTTAAAATTGTTAGTTTATCCTAAATCTAATATGTAACTATGAAAATATAATTGATTATCGGTGGTTCAACCTTGATTCAGTCATGATAGAACCATTGAATTTTAAACCAATACCACCACACCAGTTCAAAGGCCGATCTAGTTTACAAAGCATTGTTTATCACACTCCAATGTCTTCATCTCAGCATTTATGATCTCCATAATTATAGGTTTTTCGCTATGAAAGAATCGCCAGCCCCTTGTTCAGGCCTTCAATTTAAGTATAGATGCATGGTAATTTCAAATTTAAGAGTTCATATTCATCCATGTTACCCTTGCCCCTGAGAGACAAGAGAATATCTTTTACAAGAATGTGACAGTAGTACCTGGGATCAGGATTCATAGCCAAGAATTTATCCAAAAAGTCCACAGCTTCCAAGCTGCTGATATGAAATAACTGGAAAGAACCACAAATTGTTCTTTATCATTCCTTTGAATATTACTATAAGTATAATTTAGTTATAAGAAAAAGATTAATCACAAACAAACAAAAAATCAAATTGGAAATCTCTGATTTAATGGTAGTCGTTCCCATGCAAGGATGTATTATTAACTACTGTCGTCCCTAATTTTATTTTAATTTCTCCCCCTGCTTCTACCATAAAAGGACTTAAATGGGAATAATAATAGACATTACCAAATAGACCAGAGAATATAATAAGCATTGGTACAATAGCTGGTGTTGCTGACATGTTACTAAGGTCACATGTTCAATTAATGGAATCAGCTTCTTGCATGTGCAAGGTCAAGCTGTCAACAACAGATCCACAATCATTCAGTCCCTTCCCTGGACCCCATCATGAAGGGATCTTTATATCACTAGGTATCCTGATTTTTTATTATATATGTCTAGATAGACCAGAAAAAAAAAAGACATACACTCAAAAACATAAACATGGACTGATAATAAGAAGTTAAATGGCACAGTTAAAAAAAATCAAAATCAATTCAAGCTCGGTTGTTTTTATGGACTCACTGATTCCACTTTGGCCATTTCAACCATATAACTCGAGGGGTTCTCCTGCCAAATTCAACAAGGTAAAATGTCAGTGACGGAAAAAATAGATTGCAAATTGTACCAAAATAGGAAAAACATAACAATCACAATATCTATGGAAAAATATATGTTGGAATACATTTAAGAATTATTGGAAACTTTTAGCAAAATAACATGACAAATGAGGAAATGTTGAATATGATCATGATACCTAAGATGACCATATTTCGTATTAGTTGGCTACTTCACCATCATTCCTTAAGGTTGTTAAAAATAAACCAAAATATCAATTTAATCCAAAACAAGACGCAGGAGTGTGTGAAAAGAGGTTTGGAGTCATGAAACTATAAAAGAGTAATCATGGGACTGCTCAAACGAAATAAAGAAAAGTCAGCATATGAGAATTATGACTCTATTGGTGTGCTAGAACTTAAAAGTTAGAAATACTAAACACGGATCGCCTTACAATATTTGGGTTGTATCTTGAAGTATTTTAGAAAATCTTAGATTATATGTTAGGATAGAGTTACATATTTCATGACTAGCTTCCTTATTTAATTACGATTGTTAGTCTAAGTCTAAAAATCATGATTATTAGTTTCCATGTTTCATTAGGATTAGTATTCTGGTACTAGTATGATTATGGAATAGCACCTAATCTTTTAATCATACCGCAAATATATTCTCTTCCCCTTTCATATCTAAAACACTACGATTTCAACATGGTATTATACTAGTAAAGTGTTGACAAATTGCCAGCGCCATGGCAATGCAGATTCTGGGCTAACTGCCATAGACCACAAAACCTATTATGTCTGCCATGTTTTCCATCATCGCAATGCCGCTTATATGGCGGAATTTGTTGCTTACTCTTTAGTATAAAACCACAGTCAATTGAAAGTCTTCACTCTTGCTTTTACCTATTTTCTTGTCGAGGACCTTTTAATTTCAGCAAGGTAGGCAGATGTCTAGCGCCTACAAGATATAGGTTTATCACATAAAATCTGCATCACTTATTTATGATGCATTTCCTTTTATAGAGATTGCATACAATAGACAATAGTACTGATATCCCAAAATTAATGAATATAAATATGACACTCAGGATTCAATAACATGGGTACTGAATTTAACATCACAATTCATTTTTATGTGTGAAGATGGTCATTGAATACCAACCAACCTGATACTTGATTTGCACGTTTTATAGAGATGAAATGGAATGCAAACAAATTTCAAAATGCAAAAAGCAATTCCGTATTTAGGAACAAGGATGAAGATATACTTATAACAAACAATAAAACTGCACACCTGTTTTGCTTCTTGTGCTCTCATATGAAGCATTATATCTCCATAAGAATGTCCAGTTTGAACAGTATTCAATGCAGTTGCAATAGCATGGCTAGTCTGCACTTATCCATATATTGATTGTTAAATAATTGACTACTCACATGTATACAAACTAAATTCAACAAATCATCCAGTGTATTCATTCTTACCAAGACAAAATGAAAAAGAAATAATAAATAGAGATAAGGTTAAAAAATGTAGTGTTCCAAAAATATTAGGGGAGTTCCCCTCAAATTTCCTTTAACAGGAGGGCACGACTGCTACTCTAACTATCTCTTAAGTAAACTAATCCTAGTACTTTCTTCTATGGTCACTGTTGGAGAGTCCAAGGAGCCCCGAGAGCAATAACAAACTAAAGAACTAGACCACTAACTATATATCTCCACCAAAAACCTGAAGGCATTAAGTATATGAGTAGTCTCTCTTGCAAATTAGTGATGACTCATTTAGCTCATTCCTAGTCTATCCAGGACAAACCTCTCACTTAAATTCCTAGTCAAGTGTGAATCTTCCAGATCACTATACTTGTACAGTTGTTACCAACTAATGGGACAATCACCTGAATCCTATGAGTATATGTGACATCCATATTAATCTTGTTATCACTTCATAAGATGGATTGGGTGGCCCAACAAAGAGTCTAGAGATTTAAGATAGACTCTTATATCATCTTATATTTTGGGCCTATCTTAGTTGAGACTGGACTGTCGGGGAATTCCCAACTTATTTTAGTTGAATTCAAATATATAAGGGTTTTAAGGATCTAAATATGAAGAAAAAAGTTCCTAAGTTAAAAGCTTCAAATATCCAAGAAAGATAAACAGAGAAGTTCATTGACTGTATGTAGAAACTACGAAACAAAACAAGAATGCTCACCCTTTTACTTAAAATGCACAGCAGTTTCCTTATCATCTAGGGGTGAAATGACAGGAAGATATTCTACCTGTTAAATTCAAGATGAAAGTTTACAACTACTTCAAGAAGAATAAGTTTCAAAGAATACAGTGGATTAACCACTTTAAAGAAAAACATAATCCATAGGAAAATATACCTCAAAGAAATTGTGGAATTGAGTGAACATCCTGAACATAAGCTGTCCCAAAGAAACATTACCCCTAAAAATATGCAAGTACAACATCATGAGTGATCAGTTATGCCAACAAACAGCCGTAATGAAATGACAGAATCTTCATAAACAAATTGCCTACCAAGATTGATCAAAGTGCACATGAGGATAGCGCACAATTATAGGCTGGATTGGGTACCCAGGGATAAATGCACCGAGTTGGAAGGAAATGAGGTTCCGCCGTTAGTAGTCGCTCCTCGGAAATAAAAGTACTCGAGGAAATCTATCGCAAGAAGCCCTTCTCTGTTATTCCAGTCCTTAAAAGCAGATTTATATATCAAACAGTTTATAAAATTGATAACATGACAGATTTATATGAAGAAATTCTGTTCCCAGTACATTTATTGTTCAGTCCTTTTAGTTCAAATTATTTCTTGCAAATTGTTATTCAGTTCCAATATCAGAAGCAAATTTAATTTTACAATATCTAAAATTAATTCTTGCAAACTGCTATTTAGTTTCACAAATATTTCTTATGAAACTCTGCAAAGGCTTGGTTCCAATTCCAAAATAGGAGCAATGAAGGCAATAAATAAGAATATGAAACTCTTGAACATAGACAATATCCGAATGATTGTTGTGCCACAAGCATAATTGAGAATGAAAGGTTTTAAGTAAGCAAACATCAATTGACAAATATACTAACATTCGAACACCAGAGACAATTTCAGTATGCACGTTAAATAACAATAAGCAAACTAACAGAAATGTTTTACCTTTATTTCTCTTACAGCCAGCTTCCTAGATGATGGTGAGAACCTGTTAACATAAATGACCTGCAAAAAAAGTGGGATAAAACAGAGAAAGGTTGAATACCATAGTTTCTTATAAATTGAAATTTGCATACATAAAACATGACCATGAAAACAAATCACCTGCATTGCTCTGATGATTGTGCCAACAAAAGGTATGGAGTCATGAGACTCAGACGCCACTATGGTGGCAAATAATTCATAGAAATAAAAGATAGGCTCGATATAAGATACATGATTAGATACAATTATTGGAGCGACTTCCCTTGGGGCAGGTTTTCCTTTCCGTTTTATCCAATGATAGCTGAAACGACAGAAAGAAACAACAATACAGAGAAATTCATGGTTAGCCGAGAGTATGTACAAAGAAACTGAAATCAACATTCAAGGAGTAAAGTATCCCAAAAACTCATATTCTCCTTTCAGGTAAGACAGCATAAGCAGAGTATCTAGCTGGCGTTTTTTTTTGACACAACATAACAATTTACCATCATAAAGAAACACTATTTTTTATTCGTTTAAAATATCTAAGCATATTTTATTTCATTTTATCAATTATTTATCCTTCTTCCCCCTTAGAAATACCAATAATTTTATCATATATCAAGCAGAGATGAATACAAAAATTATTGTCAATGGCGGAGAGCCAAAATCCCACCATTCCAGGCGCTTTGCAGCACCGTTATAGCGGATTATGGCGAAAAACCTGAAATGCTGGCCGATATTTTCCATGTGGTGAGCCCAAAAATTGCCATGTATATCCGCCATAGCACCGCCATGGAGGATATTTGATAGCACTGACAATCATTCAAACAAAAGTCAATTCTATCCTCCAATCACATGACAAGCATTTCATTAACTCGATTAACTCATTAACCAAGCTATGCACCCACTCCAATAACCAGAAGATCCCTAAACGTCCAAATTAAATCTGTACACCATTTCCTCCTTTTTCTTATAGGAAATTGTTAGTAGTTAATTAATTAACGGGAGGGAGATTTGTTAGCAGTAGGATCAAACCTTAAATGTCCTGCATAATACACTTTCACTCTCCAAACCCATACCATTGAGCTACTCCTCCCGGGAAACACAGTCCCCTGCTTACCAGTGTTGTCAAATAGCAGATATAATGGCATAATGGCGATATAGTATTGAAGTGTAGCAGAATTTGTTTGATAGTATATCGCAAGCGCAATTTTCCACAATCCGTATTGACAACATGCTCTTTACTATGAGATTCACAACACAATCCATCCATAAACCCAATGCTAATTCCATCAACATACTTACCCCAAAAAGTGAGATCCTAACCATGATTTTAAATTGCACTCTGCAACCGCATCAGACCGCAATCACAAACACGAACTCGAGTAAGATCTAAACTTTTTAACAATAAATAAGATCAACTTCAATTATATCATGAAGTAAAGTCAATTACTATATAGTCTACATCATTCACACCTAACTCTACATTCCTAGTAAAAACAAAAGAACAAAATAAAACAAGAGAGAGATTCACGCATTGAATGAGGAAGGTACAAACCCAAAAGAAAAGAGAATGAATCTAGCAGCAATTCGCGTGACCCACATAATCCTACTCCTCCACCTAGGCATAGGATTCTCCTTATCTCTCCAACGATAAAGTGCCACCTTAGTAGCAACATACCCTATCGCCAAACACAATCCAAATATCACCAACCGAATCAAAGCCAAAGGAATACACACAATCGTCTTCACCCATTCATAACCACCGTTAATCCCTGCCTTGTAGTTCTGGAACGGGTCCACCGTGATCCCCGGCGGGACAGTCAACTCTGTGGTGGTGAAACCTAGGGTGGTGAAGGGGCTGGAGATTGGAGAGGCGGTGGTTGTGGATGAGGCGGAGCTGGAATCGGAGTCGACTGTGAGGATTAGGTGGTCGGAGGGGAGTAACGGGGAGGTGAGGGTGGTGTGGTCCGCCATCGACGGAGGAATGGGATTATACGGTATACGTATACCAATACGAATACTGTAAGAATTATTGTTATACACTAATGTGAAAGAGTGTTGTTTTTTTTAGTGTGAGGAATGGAATTGAAAGGAATGGCGCATCTTTGATTTGAGATTCTTTGCAGTGTTTACTTTATAGACAGAGGCAATGGGAAAGTGATTTTTCTTTCGCCTAGGATCAAGAGAAATATTATTTTTTTTATTCTCTATTATTTTAATTAAAAATTGATAAATAATATTTTCATTATTTTTTATAATAAAAACTTTCTATTGTTAAATTTCTTAATAACTGTCCTTAAGATATATTAGTATTATCATTTATTTAAAAATAAAGCATAATTTATTATTAACCGTGTATATTTAAATTAAATTAAATTAAATTTTGTAATTTTTGTTTTCTTATTGTTTAAGTAAAATTAGATTTGATGAGTAGCTAAATATGGAAAATATATGGTCATAACTTTTTTTTAAAGTAACGGCTTAATTTTTTTTACTTTTTACTATAAGATTTATTTTAATTTAATTTATTTATAATATAAGATTTTTAAAAATATTTTTTTCTTACATGTATCTGTTTGTTTTGTTATTTTTAATAAATTTTAGAGTCTTATATAATTTTGTGTATAAAAATTTTAATAAAAAAATTATAAAAATTTGAAATGTAAATTTTATTTGAATAATTATTAATAAAATATTATTTTATATTTTATCATTTTATTAAAATTGTTTTTAGATGATAGAATTTTAAAAAATCAATTAATTTTGAAGCTATTTAAAATAATTTTTTATAATAAAATTTCAATAAATTAAAATTATTAATTATTTTGTAAATTATTAATAAAATTTTAATATAAAATTTCAATAAATTATTAATTATTAATAAATTTAGGATAAAATTTTTTATAACAAAAAATCAATTAATTAATAATTTTTTATTAAATATTTCTGAAATATAATTTCTTATAAAAATTGTGATTTTATTCTTTAATAATGTATGTTTATGTCATAGAATATCAAATTTAATCTTTCAATTTAAAAATATTATAATATTTTAAAAATGATTTTACAAATTTTATTTTAAAGAATACAAAAATATATTTTTCAATATTTGAATAAAAAAATTTAAATATAATTCTGTAAGTGTGATTCTTATCATTTTAAAATTGAAAATAACAATAATTTAAATATCTATAACAAAAAATTATATATTATTATATTTTTATTAAAAAATAATAAGAACCACACTTAAAATTTTATCTAACTTTAATCCTAAAATAAATTAATCTAAATTTTGTTCAACTATTTCTTTATCTCTTTTACTTATATTACTGGATCAATTTAGAAATCAAACATTTATTAAAAATATTTGGATAAAATGGAGGACAAAAAAGGTATATTGATTTTCTCATTGGAGAAATTTGTTTCTTCAATTACACTAACAATATCATTATGTTAATTTGGATCATTCTGTTGAAAATTATGTATTATTTTAATTAAAAGTTAGTAATATAAACTTTCTCTTTTCAAATTTTTTAATAAGTACTTTTAAGATATATTAGTATTATCATTTATTTAAAAATAAAAGCATAATTCATTATTAACTGTGTGTATTTAAATTACATTAAATTTCATCATTTTCGGTTTCTTATTGTTTAAGTAAAATCAGATTTGATGAATAGCTGAATATGGAAAAGGGTCATAATTTTTTTTAACAGTAATGGCTTTAATTTTTTCTACTTTTTACTATAAGATTTATTTTAATTTATTTATAATATAAAGTTTTTAAAAAAAAATTTCCTTACACACTAAGGATCAGTTTGTTTTATTTATTTTTTAAATAGTATTTTATAATTTTGTGTAAACAAATTTTACCATCAAATTTTTTATAAAAAATTCAAATGCAAATTTTGTTTTAATAGTTATTATTAAAATATTATTTTAGATATTTTATCATTTGTTTTTTAATAATGAATTTTTTTAAAATAAATTAATTTTGAAGCTATGTCAAATATTTTTTTATAATTTTTGAAATACAACATCTTAAAAAAATTGTAATTTTGATTATATTTTAATAATATATATTCATATTATATGATGTCAAAATTAATTTTTTAATTAAAAAATAAATATAAAAAATTTATAATATTTTAAAAATGATTTTACAAAATCTTATTTTTAAAATTACAAAGAAAATATTCATTTTATTTAAAGTTAAAACAAATTACCCTAAATTTTGCTCAAATATTTACTTATCTCTTTTACTTTTATTTTATTACCGGATAAATTTAGAAATCAAATATTTATTCAAAAATATTTGAATAAAATGGAACACAAAAAAGATAAATTGATTTTCTCATTAGAAAAATTTGTTAGTGACGTAATTTATTGTCTGATTGTCCGTTATTTTTGCATAATTTTAATTTCTAATCACAATATAACATTTTACATTTATAATAAAAATATCTAAATTTATATTATTATAAAAAGAAGTTAAATATTATTCCATTAATTTGGATCAAATGTTTTCTTTTTCTTTTTCTTACGATTGTCCAAAATTAGATATGAATACATCTTTCATCTAAAATTCTAGTTTTGATTTTTGTTACAATGTCAGAGTCGGTTTAACCGGTCCTTTCCCATTTGTTGAATGATGTTAACAATCATCATTGATATAGGTTTAGAACAAATTAAAATATGAATTTAAACCATAAAGTTAAAGTGTTTTTTCTTTTGGTTATAAAGCTTTAAAAAAAAAAAGTAATTTCGATATATTATTATACTCTCTGTCATAAGGTTGAGGTTGGAAGAACATTCAAACTTATACATAAAATCAACTTCTTAGGCACCCTCTCCATAAATAAATATAATATTCTCTTTCTTTTAATCACTTCTCTTTGATTCACATTTCCTATTTACGATAAACATAACCTCTATGTTCTTAATCTTATTCCTTTTTTTTAACTGTGAGACTGATTTGGATTGAGTTAGGGTAGTATTAAATTTGAGTCTGATAATAAATGAAAAGTTTAAGTCTGAAATATAGTTTATCTAGGTTTATTTTTTGGCATGAATACGATGTTTTTAAATGTTTGATTGGTCCACTAATATTTTTAAAAGTCTATTTCATTTGAATATTTGTAAAATAATAATTCAACTCAATTAATGTTAAATAAACTAATAAATCAAAAAGATCAACGAGTATAAATTTTTGTTTTCATTGACTCATTTGAACTTACTATTAGCATAAATTTTGTGATACTATTTGTTTAATAGAATGTATTAAAACAACTTATGATAATAACTTATAACATTGTTCGTAGGTTTTTCAACTTATTTTCATAATATCTTTAAGATAATTATGCTTTATTTTCATATTTTAATTCAAAATATAAATACAATACGACAATAATAAATTTATTTGTGTTTACTTAGGTTTAAAAGGCTTTTTATATGGTATGTAGCCTAGTCTTTTAGTTAAATAGGTTTATAAAAAGCCTAAGCTTTTCTACTTAAAAAGTTTGACTCACATAGGTCCTGTAGCCTCGACCATATGCCACCGCGGTTGGTCGACTTATTCTCACCCCTACTTTGTCGGTTTCCATCTCCATTATATTCTATCGTAGATTTTCATTTGATGTCTTATTTTGTATTCCCATAACACAAACTCCTACAGCTTGAGCCATCATCCCCTTTCACACCAAACCTCTTTTTATTTTGTTTGAAACAAACATCCCAATTGATTTTAAGATCACCTGTAGATGTTGGACTTCATGGTTCAATGATGTAGATCAAGACAACAACACAACCAAGGTGAAATGCTCTTTATCGGTGCCCAACATGTGTTTGTTCTAATTATCAACTACACATCTTTTGTTTTGAGTAGGAGAAGCATAATTTTTACATTGTTTATTTCGATATTTCCATTATTGTCTTGATGGTAAGGATGGAAGCAATGGTAAGGATGAAAGCAATGGTAAGGACAAAGATGTCCCATGAATTTGAGATTTTATTGCCTTTACACCCTTGACGTTGCTATTAAAGTCTGATAGTGCGATACAATCAATTATTGTGGATTCTATTTGAAGGTGGTTAGTATCAAAGGTTTATATGAAATGGGTCAGCAAAGATGTGGCACATTATCTCAATGAATTTCAGTTTGGGATTGGGGTATCATATGGTGTTGAACCCATTTTGCACAATGTCAACAAGGTGTTAAGCAAGCAACACAGAGTCTTTGGTTATGCTCACAGTAGATTTCTTAAATGCTTTCAACATGGTTGATGGGTCAGCCCTATTACGTGAGGCGAGGGCTATATTCATATCTATTTCTTTGTGGGTTCAATTTCTTTATTGAGGTTGCACTGGTGTTGGATTAGAGATTAGAACCGCCCCCACAAATTAATGGCGATCACCTTTGTCATGGCTCTTCTGGCTATTCACACCGAAAGATCTCTTTGCAGCACTTGAAGGTGCCTCGACTTGCATCTTCCCACTCTTGTTTCCACCTTCAATACGTTCTCTTGCCAATATCAGCTCGGTGAGTCCGACTGAAGAATTTCCAATCAAATGATTGAAGAATGGACCTGTCAGCGTTCCCATGAATATGTCGGCCGGTTCCCTATTAGACAAGGGTGGTTGAACTCACCGCTAGATCTCTCCATTTCGGGCATACTTTGAACTTTCATCACGACCCATAGACATACTCTATAGCTGCATATGGGTCGGTGCCAATTCAATGTTGTACTGGTATTGTTTGTAGAAAGAATCTACCAAACATTCCATGTATGAATGTGGGTATTTTCCAACTGATAATACCACTCCAACTATGCTCCATACAAACTCTCTTGAAAGAAATGCATCCACAACTTCCTATCAGTAGTGTGTGGTTGAATCTTCTGAACATAGGACTTGAGATGAAGCTGAGGGAAAGAAATGCCATCATACTTTGCAAAATCGGGAACGTTGAACTTGCGAGGGGTCACCACACTTGGAACCAGGCTTAAATAGTCGAAGTTCAACCCTGACATTTTCAAATTTTCCACAGCATTCAGACGATCTTCAAGTTGTTTATACTTCTCGTTACTGGAGGATATTGCTCACCTGATAATCTTCCTCTCTTCTTCTTTAGACCCATGATTGCTTCCTTCATTGGTGTTATACCACAAAATTTGCCCTCCTACTTCTCAAGACAATTCACATCTCAATTCTCAAGGATTTCACAAGGGTTGACTAGACAAATCCTACCCTAGACAATCAATCCAAGCTAGGGTTTTGTTATTCTCAAGTCAAGATGGATTTCCAATGCTTCAAGTGGTCATCATATCTCACCATATACCTCAGAGAATCCTCATATCAGATCCAAGCCTTACAGTGTCTAAGTCGCTCATCCAATTGCTCAGATGGTTGAAAATCAGCCGTGTTAGACAAAAAGTTAACTATGGTCAACATACAGTCAAACTCCATAATTTTTGGTCAACATCAACATTTTGAAGTCATATTCATCATTTGATCAAGAGTTGATCATGATTCATCAAGAAAAGCCAAGATCTGATCAAAAGACAAAGTTTCCAAATTAGGGCTTCACTAGACAAAAGTCAACAAAACTTTGACCAAGCATAACTTTCACATACTTCATCAGAAATTTCCCCACCAAAGCTCATTTTGAAGAGAATTCAATTATCTACAACTTCATGTCTCACAAGCTTGGGAAGAAAATGCTTCATTTGGGAGTTATGGATCAAAACATTACAGGTCCTTCTAGAAAAGTCAACAAAAGTCATCTTTTTGCAAAGAAGTTTTCATAAGCATGGAAAATACAATGAAGATGAAACTAAAAAGGATGTTTAGAAGACATCTTGAGCTTTCTAAAAAGTTCAAGAACACTAAAAAATGTTGAAAATTGAGCAAGATACAAATTGTGCAAGTTGAGCATTTTTGAGGAGGTGCATGAAGAAAAATATCTAGCAAAAGCAAATATTTTTCAAATGGGGCTAAGATTTTATGATTTAAACTTGATCATAAGATTATACATGACTACTATGCTGCATGTTGTCATACCCTAATTTTTGACCTAAGATACCACCTTACATATGCATTATTGCATCATTAACAGTTTTAGAATAGAACAGATCGTGCGTGGCTTCTAGAAGTCAAAATTAGGGTTTCTTCAAAATTTCATCTGTTCAAGATATGATCAACTAGGGTTTGAGTTTCCACTCACCTCAATTGATCTATATTAATCAATCATCAACATTTGATCTTCGATTCCAACTTTTTCTCATAATCGCCATGAATCGACCAATTAGGGTTTTGATCAAGATAGTGAGTCATTGACTTTGCTCAATGGATGACCTATTTGCTTGGAGATTGATCTTAACATCTTCAATGCAACATCTTGACCTAATTTCTTGGTTCAAAACATTGCAAAATCCATGTTTCTTCATCAGACAAATTCTAAATCATCTGATGAAAATTCATCTACTCAAAAAAGTCAAACTTTGACTTTTGGTCAACTTTTTCAAGACTAAACTTTTTAAATCATAAAAACATTTCAAATAATCCATCGTGATCATAAAAAATCAAGAAATGTGAAAAAGTCAACAAAAAGTCAAGATTTGAAATTTTTCTAACACTTAGAAAAAATTTTAAGTGTTAAGAAACATGGTTTTTCCTCACTTTCTAGGTCATTTTTCACCTAGATCCATTTGGATTCAGAAAAAACTCAAAACATGAAAGTTGTAGCCCTTGTTACAAGCTTTCCAAAAAGTCGAAGAACTTGTAAAAACACTTTGTCTAGCTATACTTTTGATTTTGAAACATAGAGCTCCAAAACCATGGAATTTCAAGTTCATGCTTCAAAATTATAAGTCATTTTTCATAAATCTCCCTTCTAGAAGCCTTCTCACCAGCTAGAGGTAGATTACAACTGATAAATATCATTTTTGAATGATTGAGGAAAGGATTGAATCAAAGAGAAATTTCTAACCATGGTTAGAAAAGTAACTTTTGCATTAAATGCAAAAGATTCCTTCTTACCACTTAAGCAAGTTGTAAGTTTCTCTCAATGATAGCCATGCCATATCATTCAGATTTCTTGGCCTATAAATAGAGGTCATTTCTTCATTTTCAAATCACTCCAAAGCTATCATAATCAAGCTTTCTCTCTTTCTTTCTTGAAATCCAAGTTTCTAAGTTCTTAGAGGGAAATTTTGCAATCTTCAAACCTTGCAAAATCCGAGTGAATATAGGTTTCTAACATGTTCTAAATATCAATTAGAAGTTGTCTAAGACTTAAAATCACCAGAAAAACTGCCCAAACTCAGAATCCTGTTTCAAAATCCAAAAGCTTGCAAATGATGCCTTAACTTGCTATCTCTTAATTTGCTCGAGCTAGCTGTGATTTAACACTTTAAACATCATCCATACACTTCATAGAAGTGATCCAGACACTTAGATCACATCTGTAACAACTCAAATTCCAAATTCGAAACTCACTTCAAGAAGCTGCAGTTGGACTTGGGTAGAGAATTCTAGACCATTTCAAAGCAAGCATAGCATTCAAACACCTTCCATAGGGTCCAGTGAAGCTATAGCCATCATCAAAACACAACTGGAAACACTCTAAGCAAGAATTCGATTTTTGCTTATAAGAGGTAAGTTGTTCAACTTTGAACTCTTTGATTTCTGAATTACAGTTCAAAAGTTACCATGCCATCATGTTTCTGCACCTTTAAGGATCATAAACCCTCAATTAATTGTTTGATTTGTTGCACAAACACGATTTCATGTTGATTTTCAAAGTTAGGGTTCATCCGTCACGCTTAAAATTAATCACTTTAAGTTCAAAATAAATAAAATTAAACATCACCATCATGTTCCTGGGTTTAAAACAAATAATTTTGATGTTTACATCTTCCAATTTCATTGAGAAATGAAGAATCCATGGATTGATGAAGGTTGAGAAGACGAATGATGCTGCTTTGTTTTCGAAATTCAAATAACTTCGTTCATAATATAATAACATGAAAGAAAATAAATAAACGGATGTATAGCCACCCCAGTGGTAGTCAGCGCGCTTTTCAAATCACTTGCCATGCCAAAGGTCCAGGTTCAACCCTCGAACCTTTTTTATTAAAGGAAACACAAGCTTCAAGCTTGTTCATTTCACTATGTTTAGAAGTACTTCTAGTACTTCTATCCTTAGAAACTTGAAGTTTCTAATGCTTCTACCCCCAGAAGCAAGCTTTCTCGCCACGCTCTGCAAGCCAACAAGCAGCCAGAAGCACCATGCTAGCCCAAAGCGCCCCAGAAACTGCTAGCAAAAGCTCTTGCTCACTCCAAGTAGTTTCGATCTTCCAGAAGCAAGCCAACTTCTGAACCCTTCAGAAGTCCAATTTCTGGACTTTTCTCCAAAACTTTCTTTTTTTCAAAATTCCTTCTAAATAAGGTGACTAAATGACAAGTTTAACAAATGACTCAATGGAAAATCTTAATTTTCTAAGCCAAATGTCCAAGGTTCAAACCTCCTTAGGACCAAAAACTCTTTTTTTCTCAAGTTTCTAACAAACTTAAAACATTTTCAAAAACCAATCAAAACTTCTCATTTTGAGATGATTTTTTGCACAATTGTCATTTAATATGCCTATTTTATGATTATGTCAAAAAAAATCCAAAAATATTTTCTTTTTGATCATATTTTTGATCAAGTTAAAAATGAGACATTTTAAGTATTTTTAATACTTTTCAAAAATGTTTTCTTTCAAACTTTCAAAACTCAAATCTTTTCAAAACTTGTTGTGAATATACTTCACTTTTCAAAATCATTTTCAAAACCTTTTCAAAACATTTCAACAAACTTACGACCTTTTTCCATGATTAATTAAATTTAAAGATAAACCAAACCGTGTTTTCCTTGAATTTTTAATTGATCATGGGCCTCCTCACTGTAAGTCCCAACTCTCCTATGTACATATTCATTTCCTTGTACATAATCACCCCTTCGTGTAGATATTCATTCCCTTGTACACATTCAAACCTTGAAAATATTCAAGTTACACTAGCTTTGAACACTCGTTTTATGCACTTGTTTATATATTTCCTTCGTAAACTCCTGTGAATACATATCACACGTGTTCATATAACTATTCAGTTATAACATAACAATTAGTCTAACAACTAGGTTCCCCTTTAGCCTCCGCTTAGGCTTCGTATAAGATAACTCATTCATCTGAGTTAGCCTCCTCTTAGGCTTCATATAAGAAAACTCATTTATTGAGTTTAGCCTCCGCTTAGGCTTCATATAAGTCAACACTCCCCCTTAGCCTGGGCTTGCTCAAAAGAACTCCTCGTTGAGTTTAGACTTCTCTTGGGCATCAAACAAGAAAGAGACCAGGAAATCTCTTAACAACCTCTTATTGGGCTTCTAATACAAAGAATCCCCTGCGCTAGGATAGAACCCTGAGAGTATGATTTCCCGGTGAAATCACTCTTGAATCCTAAGAGGATGGTTTCCCGGTGAAACCACTCTTAAAGCCAAAGCCAGTCATACCCTATAGCTTCCTCTTGAGCTTCATACAAGGACCCTTGATGACCCTCGGAATGCCTTCTCTTGGGCTCACAATACAAGGACCCTCGATGACCCTCGGAATGCCTCCTCTTGGGCTTACAATACAAGGACCCACGGGCTTCTTAAAAGCATCCCCATAATCCATAATCAATTTCTCCTCGAGATTTAGACATTTATCATCTCTATGGAAGAAGTATCTCATCTATCACATCACATACAATCAAACTTTTAAATCAAACTTTTTCAAACAAAAACATCTTTTAATCTGTAAATGGTAACGCTTGTACACTCAAGCAAAACACCCAATGCTTAAAATTAAAAGATCCAATCATCTTTTTCAAACATCTTTTTTAACTCGTAAGTGGTAACGCTTGTACACTCAAGCAAAACACCTATAACTTACGATGAAAGATCTAATCAATCAACCTTTCAAAATGTATGTGATGAAATAGATTAGATACATTTTTCATTAAGATGACATTTTTCTTTGTCTCTTAATAACATCTCGTTGCTTCCACTAGCATAAGTGGGAACTACGATTGCTCTGACTTTCTCAACATCCCTTTGAGAATACGTAGGCACAAGGTCTCATCCTTGGCGAGCAAACTTCTTTCTCCCTCAAACCAAACAAAACCATAGCTCCCTTTAGATCCGAGCTACAAATGCTCTAAATCCAATTAAGGGATATATATGCAGAAGATCCCAATGATCTTTGCGAGCACAATAATAACAAAACCTAGGATCTCACATGAACTACCTTTCTTAAAATCCAAAGGAGAAACTTTCCCAAAAATAGAAATAGCAATTTAAAACACACAAACACATCAAACTATTCATATATAAAGCTATAGATAACTATATATATTTAGGGTTCCACATCTATTCCCTTTATATAACAAACCCCCTTGCCCGAAATCTCCCAAATGTGTTGCGTCTAGTTCGCGCTAGTCGTAATGCATATCATATCAATTGAGGGTATTGCAGCTTTCCCCTTTTTCATAATCATTTTTCTTGTGTTGAAAATAATAAAGCTTGATGCTCGCGGCATCTTTATAAACAAATCAAAAGAGTAAATCGTTTCGAGTCAGAGACTCTGCTGGGGAGTACGCTAAACTTTTATTTTCAAAAAAGTTGTGACTCTGCTCAAGAGCACCAAGCTTTTTTTGTTTTCAAAAAAAAAAGAAAAGGGTTAAGCTTTCATATGTGCATATGTTTGTTTTTCTTTATTGTGTGTTTCGCGATTTCATCTGATGGAAAGAAATCCTAACCTAGATTTAAGAAACATTTTAAGATCTAGGTGGGGGTATAGTCCTATTAACTTGTGGGAAGTTTCATTACTTACCGAGTTAATTTGAGATCCTCTCTCGGAGGTTGTCTTGGGAGTATTTGTGTTTAGCAAGTATTTGCAAAGACATTTTGCTTTAGATAACTAACGGTCGAGTGGTCAGAGAACACATAACCCATCCTGGCCATTTAGGATGTAGTGTAAGCTATTCAGCGTAAGCTTAGAATAGTTGTCATGCGAGACTACGATCAAAGTAGTTTTTCTTGAAAAATATTATTGGACTTTTAGTATTCAACAAATTCGATAATATTTCAAAGAGAAGCGTTGAACCTATATTATCAGTAGAACCTGTTTCACAGATGAATAAGCCCTTAAAACTTACCCACGTTTGGTTCTTATCGTTGGCCTCATGCTCGTGACTTCAAACGCTTGAACGTGTTTATAACCACTAACCATGTTTGAATCTTTGTGGCATTCATGCATTCATTCAAAAACTTCATTTCTCTTCCCATTTCCAAAGAATTTAGATGTTTTCTTTGTAAATATTTTAGGTTAAAGTGATGGACGTCAGAGGAAGATTTACCAAGAAATACAGTTTTAGAATTCCTGATGTAGGAAAGTTAAAAGAGTTATCATCCTTGGTAGAAGATCCCTCGGATTTCAGAAAACGCTATGGAACTCTTTTAACTGTCCTGAACACTAACGTTGATGAAGGACTTCTCAAAACTTTCGTTCAGTTTTACGATCCAGTTTATCGCTGTTTCACTTTCCCTAATTATCAATTGATGCCTACTTTGGAAGAGTACGCACACATCCTAGGTATCTCAGTATCAGATAACATGCCTTTCAATGGTTTGGAAGTCATTCCTAAGTCACCAGTCATTGCAACAATGACCCACTTAAGGAAATCTGATTGGAAATCTCGTTCCCACTTTGCTTGGTGACACGTATTTCTCCATTCATCATAGGAATTGTCAAGGAGATGGAACTATCGTGTGTTGTGTACCTCTGTTATTCAAATGGATTGTCTCACACTTACCTAAATCTCCTATCTTCCACGAAAACAAAAACGGTTGGCATTGGTCTCGAAGACTCATGTCTCTTACAAATGACGATATCCATTGGTATACCTTGGCAAACAATGAGATGGAAATCATTGAAAGCTGTGGAGAGTTTGCCAACGCACTCTCATTGGTACGAAAGGAGGAATCAACTACAACCCATTCTTGGCAAGACGTCAACTCGGCATGTAAATTCTAGTAAACCCTTGGTTTTATAGTAGAAAGCTACTTATCATGAGGGGAAGATTCCCAAGGTTTGAAAGCCGAATGATAAGAGCTTGGCATCACATCCGAAGAAAAGAAAAAGGTCATGCAAGGAATTGTGTAGCCATGGAAATCTACACTTTTTGGGTGAAGAAAAGAGCAAAGGAATTCTGAATGCCTTATGCTTATGAAGAACCCATGTTCTTAGTGGTATCTAAATAGACATCCTTTCCCGTTGAGACTATGGGAGAATACCAAGAAGCTTTGGCCAAGATGAGATTTGAGAAAGAAGCTTTGGAAGACAAGTTTCTTAAGACCTGACTTTGAAAATGAGAAGCTTAAGAAGGTGTCAAAGATCATGAAAAAATGCTCTACTTCCAAGATGAATGGCTCATGGAGAAAGATGAGAAGATTCGTCGGAAAGATAACACGATCAAAAGATACATCAGAGAAAGAAAAAGAAAGCTTGAAGAAATGACAACCATCAATCCTGCTCCTGACGAGTGGAAGAAAGTCATCAACAAGATGAAAGCCGAGAAAGTTGAACTGAAACCTTACTATGGGAAAGAAATCTTGAAGTTAAAGCTGCATCAAGCCTTTGGTTCTTCATCAAATGAAGACGATTAATTAGTTTAGCCCTAGCTTTATCATTTATTTTATCATTGTAAGAGCTATGCTCCAAAAAAAAATTGTTGTAATCTTCTTTCAATAATTAATAAAATAAGTGTTTTCCATCCAAATATTTACTAGAAGTTTCTCTTTAGCATAAATTCTTTGGAAATTCTTTTCTCTTTGCATTCATAATCGTGCATCATACTTTGCATTTTGAGTTTGTTGTTTAGAGTCTTATCTTTTGGAATTTTTCCAGAGAGAAAGATCGCTGTCGTCGGCCTTAGAGTTTCTCGACTACGCTCACAACAACTCGCAGATACAATACTCGTGCAAATAGGAGAAAAGCAATGGAAGATTTTGAGCAAGAAAATGTTGAGCTTCGTGGCATAGTGACAACACTTCAGGAAGAGGTGGAGAGACTCACTTCTTTGGTAAGTTCATTGACAAGTACCCAAAATCAGCAAACAACATTAAACAATCAAAATCAAGCGGCGATTTCAGAGAACACTACTACTCCGCTTTAGTCGCATCAAGAATCCTCTTCAAGATGCCGAAGGTTATCCATGGGCATGCCTTTGAACTTCGCATTGGATTTCACAACCCATCAAGTACAGAAACCACGATTGAGGTTCCTACTTTACAAAACTCAGCATTTACGCCGCAGCATGGAGTAACTTTTCCGCAACTCACTATGTCGATTTCTCAACCGATCATGACAAACTCATTTTATGTAGTTCACGCCATCATGGATGAAGAAGTCTATCATAACCTGTGACAACACAACCGTGGCCGATAGAAAATCTCCGTGAACAATTCCATAAGATGCACTTGAGATTAAAATAATCTGTGCAAAGGAACAGTTTGGGAAGAATGCCCACGATCTATGCCTAGTTCCTCGTGTAAGGATACCCGCTAAATTCAAAGTCCCTGATTTTGAGAAATATAGAGGAAATTCCTGCCCGCAGAGTCATCTTACAATGTACGCTAGGAAGATGTCTACATATAATGACAATCACCAATTACTCATTCACTATTTCCAAGATAGTCTCACCCGGTACCGCACTGAAGTGGTACATGGGACTAGATAGTGCAAATATCCAAACATTCAATGACCTAGGCGAAGCCTTTGTCCAATAGTACAAATTCAATTTGGACATGGCTCCAGATCGAGATCAACTCTGTTCTATGTCTCAAAAGGAAAAAGAGACGTTCAAAGAATACGCCCAACGTTGGAGGAAATTGCTGCCCAAGTTAATCCACCGTTAGAAGAAAAAGAAATGACCAAGGTTTTCCTGAACACTCTTGGCCCATTCTACTACGAACGCATGATCTCCAGCGCTCCCGGAGATTTCACCGAGATGGTAAGCATGGGGATGCGACTAGAAGAAGGAGTCCGAACAGGACGCCTGACCAAAGAAATGGGGTCTTCAAGCGGAACCAAAAGAGTCGGAACTGGTTTCCCGAAGAAGAAAGAACACGATGTTGGAACGGTATCCTGAGGGAAACCAAGGAAAAATGTCAGTCACCGACAATAGGTAGCCACGATAGCACCAATTGTTAATGCAAGTTCAAACATGGGAGTTATCCCGCAATTCCAGCAAAATCAACAGCCTCGACAACAGGCTCAACAATTCAACAATCAGAACCGTACTCCGCAAATCTCTCGCAGTTTGATCCAATTCCAATGACTTACACGAAACTATATCCTGCCTTGATAGAAATAATTCTTGTGCAAACAATATTACCACCTCTAGTACCAGACAAGTTACCTTGGTGGTACAAAGCAGATGTGTCTTGCCCTTTTCATCAAGGGGCACCGGGTCATGATCTCGAACACTACATAGCACTAAAAGCCGAAGTCTAAAGATTAGTGAGGGCTAATCTTCTCTCATTCAGAATACAACCGAATGTACAAGCAAATCCACTTCCCAATCATAGTGGACATACCGTGAATTTGATACTGTGAATACAGATCGGTATCTTATCACCGACATAAATATGATAAGAAAAGCTTGGCATACTCCACGATACATTCAAGATAATGGGCGCTCGCTAAACATGACTACGCAGCCTGTATAATCTGCTTCACGGATTTTCGAGGATGTCCAACTGTGAGAGCAGACCTTCAACGGTTAATAGACATTGGTGACCTTCAGATCTTCAGAAACAGGAATGATTATAACGTGAATATGGTAGGGCATTATCCGCATGAGCTTTTAGTCTCGATATCAACTCGAAATTCTCAAGTAAACGTCATTATCCCTTACTTCCATATGCCCAAGTGTGTAGAAGTTGAGTACAACGGTCCAAAAGTTCCAGAATCTCCTTTGGTGATCTGTCTACCTGGTCCTGTTCCTTACAATTCTGACAATGCAATTCCTTATCAGTACAACACAACGATGATAGAAGATGGGAAGGAGAAACCCATACCAACTCTTTCACCGCATTTAACATCGCTGAGATCGGACGAGTAACGCGGAGTGGACGTGTGTACACCCCGTTGCCACCAAAGCAACCTATTGCTCCCACTGTTGGTACACCTCCTAAGAATCCCATGGGAATTCCTGTTGGTAATACAGACATAAACGTTGGTCCGTCTGATGGAACCAACGTCAACTCAGATTTCGACGAGATTCTAAATCTAATCAAGAAAAGTGAGTACAGAGTTGTAGATCAACTAATGCAGACTCCCTCCAAAATTTTAATACTCTCTCTACTTCTGAATTCCGAAGCCCACAGAGAAGCCTTGATGAAAGTGCTAGATCAATCCTACGTAGATCACGATGTGACTACAGATCAATTTGGTGGAATTGTAGGCAACATAACAACTTGCAACAATTTAAGCTTCAGTGACAAAGAACTTCCAGAGGAGGGAAGAGATCACAATCTTGATCTACATATCTCTATGAATTGCCAATCAGAATCTCTGTCTAACGTACTAGTGGACACTGGCTCATTGTTGAATGTAATGCCAAAAATGACTCTCGCTCATTTATCTTACAAAGGAACGCCGATGAAATCCAATGACATAGTGGTCAAAGCCTTTGATGGATCAAGGAAATCCGTTATTGGGGAAGTCGACCTTCCAATGACGATTGGTCCACATACCTTCCAAATCACCTTCTAGGTCATGGACGTGCTAGCTGCTTACAGTTGTTTGCTAGGACGACCTTGGATACACGAAGCAGGAGCAGTGACATCCACGCTCCACCAAAAACTGAAATTCACAACAAACGGGAAGCTAGTAACCATCATCAGTGAACAAGCTTTACTAGTAAGCCATTTGTCTACCTTTTCTTTCATCACTGTCGACGATGTTGAAGGGACACAGTTCCAAGGACTCTCGTTAGAAGGTGAATCTACAAGGAAAAGCAGATTGTCTATCTCCTCTTACAAAGAAGCAGCACAAATAGTGAAAGACGATAATGCCGCAGGTTGGGGACAAGTAATAAATCCTGTCAACAACGAAACAAAAACAGGGCTCGGATTTGCTCCTGTATTTCCAAAAGCCAATCAAAAGGATGAAACTCTTCGTCCAATTAAAGAAGTATTCCACAGCGGAGGTTTCTTAAACCCTGTTCTTCAAGAGGTTAATGTTCTTATCGATGAAGGTAATGAAGACAATCTCTCCGAATCCGAAGAGTGGAGCACTTATTTTGATAGTTCTAAATATGTGTCCCAGGAAGAATCGTACGCACCGTTCTATCCTCCAACAGACCAATTCAAAGGCATGTTTCTACAAAAGAATGAGAATGAAATTCCACCTATCCCTTCTGAAGTTTGGGATACCTTGGGAGAACCAAGTGGAAAGTTTGACTACATGGTGAGATACACTGCACCTGAAAGCTCAAAAATTAGAATTGAAGACATCCAACCAACCGGATGGGACGATCCTCTTGAGTATCCTAGTCAACCAGAAGAATTATACACATCTTCTCGATCTCATCATCAAATTGAGATCCCAAATGAAAATCTCTGCTTTAATACGCTTGCCGAGGATGTTAAGCCAGATTTTGACTATTATTACATCAACACAATTACCAAAGAAGAACAGGAAGACAATTCTGGAAATGAGTCGGAAAGCGTCGCAGACAATGAGTCTCTTCACTCAGAAGATTGGGAAGAACATCCCAAGAATCCAGAATACATGCCACTTGAAAGCACATATGTTGCATTCTATGCTCCTCGACCTGTCAATCAAGCAGAAGAAGATCGCTTCAGCAGCACAAAAGGCAAGGTCAACTGACCAGAGTCTTCAAAGCCTGTTCGACCAATGACCAAAGTCTACACAAGAAATAAGCCAAAAGGAAAACTACCAGAGTATCTAGACTTCCAAGGAGTTCGCCACTATTGGAAGCCTGTTAAAGCTCATACTGATGTTCATAGTTCTAAGTAGTTTATCTTGCTTTCTGTTTTGAACTCTCGCCTCGCCCAAGGCGAAGAGATGTTTTATAGGGTTTAGCTTTTAAATAATTTCTCTTTGTCTTGCCCAAGACAAATGAGTTTGTATTTAGGGCCCTGTTTCATATTGTGAATCATAAATAAATGCGTTGTTTTGATTCCACATTTTTGTGTTTGTTTTTCGTTTTTACCCTTTTCTTGGAAATGGTAATCCTAAAAAAAAAATAACAATAAAAAATAATAATAAATAATATGCATACACTTTCACATTAACTTTTTCTAAAAAAAAAAGAAAAAAAAAGAGTTAATTAATCAAACATAAATCAAACATGCAGGTTAACAAATGGACAAATCCATTGAACGCAATAACTCTACGCCTCTCTCGACTTTGACCCGTGTTTGACGCCAAGGAAGAAGATGAAGAAGAGATCCCATGAGATTTCTCGACTTAAGCACAAGGAAAGAATCATTCAGCCTCACAAAGAGCTTTTGGAAGCAATCAACTTAGGTTCTGAGGAAGACAAAAAAGAAGTAAACATTGGAGCTCTACTCGACAACAACGTCAAGGGAAAACTGATAGATCTTCTCAAAGAATATGTTGATGTGTTTGCTTGGTCCTACCAGGACATGCCAGGTTTAGATGCCAGCATCATGGAGCAGCACTTGCCATTAAAACCGGAGTGTCTGCTAGTTAAACAAAGACTGAGAAGAGTTCACCCAGACATGGCTGACAAAATCAAAAAGGAGGTTCAAAAGAAGCTCGACGCAGGTTTCCTCGTCACCTCTGAATATCCTCAATGGCTAGCCAACATAGTACCTGCCTCAAAGAAAGATGGAAAGGTCAGAATGTGTGTTGACTACCGGGACTTGAACAAGGCAAGTCCAAAAGACGATTTCCCACTACCGCATATCGACATGCTAGTGGGTAGCACTGCAAAGTTCAACGTCTTTTCCTTCATGGACAGTCCGCTATAATCATATCGAATGGCCCCAAGACATGGAGAAGACATCTTCATCACGCCATGGGGAACATTTTACTACAAAGTAATGCCATTTGATTAAAGAATGCGGTGCAACTTATCAAAGGGCAATGACTACTCTCTTTCATGACATGATGCACAAGGAGATCGAAGTCTACGTGGACGACATGATAGCAAAGTCCGACATCAAGAAGAGCATATAGAATATCTCTTGAAGTTGTTTCATGACTAAGGAAATTTCTTCCAATCCTAACAAATGCACCTTTGGGGTAAGATCCGAAAACTCCTAGGTTTCATCACCAAAGAGGTATTGAAGTTGACTCGACAAAGTCAAGGATATTCAAGAGATGCCTATGCCACATATAGAAAAGCAAGTAAGGGATTTCTTGACAGTTGAATTACATCTCCGTGTTTATCTCTCGATGATCGCTACAGGGTCAAATTCAAGCTTCTCCGCAAAAATCAAGAGGTTGTGGGGCGTAAGATTGCCAAAGAGCGCTTGAAGATCATGGAATACCTGCCGAACCTCCAATATTGATTCCTCCAATCAAGGAAGACCATTAATCATGTATCTTACCATGCTAGAAGATTCCATGGGTTGCGTGCTTGGACAAAGAAGATGAAACCGTAAGAAAGAGCATGCCATCTACTACTTAAGTAAAAAGTTCACAGATTAGAAACTCGTTACTCCATGCTCGAAAACATGTTGTGCTTTGGTGTGGGCTTCAAAACGCTCCGCCAAGACATGATCAATCACACGACTTGGTTAATCTCCAAAATGGATCCAATCAAGTACGTCTTTAAAAAGCCTGCCTTAACATGAAGAGTCGCTCGATGGCAGATGCTATTATCTGAATATGAGATCCAGTACTATGCTCCAAAAGCGGTCAAAGGAAGTATTCTCGCCGATCACTTGGCTTATCAACCGATCAACGAATACCAATCTCTCAAGTTTGACTTCCCTGACGAGGATGTTATGCACTTAAAAATGAAAGATTGTGACGAACCGTTACCTAAAGAAGGTCCTGATCCAGAATCTAGATGAGGCTTAATCTTTGATAGAGCAGTTAACGTTTTTGGCAATGGAATTGGGGAAGTCATCATTACTCCTGAGGGTTCTCATATCTCGTTCTCCGCCAGATTACTATTTGATTGCACCAACAACATCGCAGAATATGAAGCTTGTATCATGGGTATCGAAGAAGCCATCGACTTGAGGATCAAGATCCTTGACATATATGGAGATTCAGCCCTTGTGATTAATCAAATCAAAGACAATTATGAAACTCATCATCTTGGTTTGATTCCCTACCGAGATTATGCAAGACGTTTGTTGACTTTCTTCAACAAAGTTAAACTGCATCATATCCCTCGAGATCAAAATCGAATGGCAGATGCCTTGGCTACTCTATCTTCCATGTTCAAAGTTAACCATTGGAACGATATGCTTAAGATCAGCATCAGACGCCTTGAAAGACCTGCATATGTGTTTGCAACTGAAGCAGTCTTCGATGATAAACCGTGGTTCCATGACATCAAACGTTTCCTTCAAACTCAAGAATACCCACTCGGGACATCGCACAAAGATAGGAAAACTCTAAGGAGGCTTTCTAGAAATTTCTTCCTGAATGAAGATGTGCTATACAAAAGAAACTTCGACATGGTCTTGCTGAGATGCATGGACGTATACAAGGTATATGATAATTCACGAAGTACATGAAGGGTCCTTTGGAACCCATTCAAATGGGCATGCAATGTCCAGAAAGATCTTGAGAGCAGGATACTATTGGATAACAATGGAATCCGATTGTTGTAAACACGTCAAGAGATGTCACAAGTGTCAGATCTACGCAGATAAGATCCATGTGCCACCGACTCTACTCAATGTTCTTTCTTCTCCGTGGCCTTTCTCCATGTGGGGCATTGACATGATTGAACCAAAAGCGTCCAACGGACATCGCTTCATTTTAGTGGCTATTGATTACTTCACCAAATGGGTCGAAGCAACATCTTACTCCAATGTTACAAGACAAGAGGTTGTGAGGTTCATCAAGAATAATCTCATTTGCTGATATGTAGTTCCCAATAAGATCATTACAGACAATGGATCGAACTTGAACAACAAAATGATGAAAGAAATGTGTGAGGAATTCAAGATTGAGCATCATAACTCATCTTCTTACCGACCAAAGATGAACGACGCTGTTGAAGCTGCCAACAAGAACATCAAAAAGATCGTCCAGAAGATGGTCATCACCTACAAAGACTGGCACGAAATGCTGCCATTTGCTCTACATGAGTATCGTACTTCAGTACATACTTCAATAGGGGCAACTCCTTTTTCTCTAGTATACGGTATGGAAATGGTGCTCCCCGTAGAAGTTGAGATTCCATCAATGAGAGTTCTCATGGAAGTTAAGTTATCTGAGGCCGAATGGTGTCAAAGCAGATACGACCAACTGAACTTAATCGAAGAAAAGCGCCTGACCGCCCTGTGTCATGGACAATTATATCAAAGAAGGATGAAGAAAGCCTTCGACAAAAAGGTTCGACCTCGTGAATTCCAAGAAGGTGACCTCGTGCTTAAAATGATTCTGTCTTTTCAACCAGATTCTAGGGGCAAATGGACTCCTAATTACGAAGGCCCATACATCGTCAAAGAAGCTTTTCGGTGCTATAACTCTCACAACCATGGACAGTGATGAACTCCCCGATCCCCAAATGCCGATGCAATCAAGAAATACTTTGTCTAAAAACAAAAGAAAACTGTAAGTCGAAACCCGAAAATGGCTTAGGCAAAAATGAGCGTCTTGGTGGACTGAAAACCTGAAAAGGCGGTCTAGGCAAAAATTAGAGACAATAAACAGAAAATTATCCTGATAGATTGAAAACCTGAAAAGGCAATCTAGGCAAAATCAAGGATCAAAATGACAAAGTAATCAGATCATACTTCATCAATCAAGAATCTTCCATCAACGGATCTTCAATCAAATCTTCTAAAGCAACAAACATAATTGGAATTCAAAGTTGTTAGGGATAATAGTGGTTATTTGCTTTCAATGTAGCCTTTTCCCGATAAATTATCATTTCCAACTTTTGTAAATAGTCCATGGAATCACGCCTTTGGCTGATTGCCATTCTATCAATAAAATTTGAGCCTTGTGCCCATTTGTTTGCAATTCTTGCTTTATTTTGTTTTGCAAAATAACACTTTTTATTGTGAAAATCACTTTTGAAACTAAAAAGAAAAAAAAAGTTTTAAATGAATTTTTACTTCAAAATTTTGAAATAAAAGCGAAATGTTCCTTTGAACTATGAACACAGAAAGAACTTCAACAGTTTTCTCCATGAGTGTTTCGACCTCTGAAAGATAAAACAACTTCTAAGAAGTCTTCTTCTCCTTAAAAGAGATCATCAAAGGACGATATTCCTATCCAAAAAGAATCCCCAACCAGGTTGCCAATAAAATGCCTTTTCCAGAAAAGTTTAAGGCATGCAACTCAGATTCATCATCAGTAACGTCTACACCATTGCTGCAGATTTTGCTGAGTATTTGTTTGAACTGTGACGTAGTCCCTTTCCCAAATACTTTTTGTTGTCTTGTCAAGTATCGTCAGTATGCATATGACATTCATGACATTCATCATTCATACATAATAGCATCATTAATGCATTCCTGCATTTCTCAATGTTTGCTTCAACATCACTTGTTTAGGTTGCATTTATTCCCAAAAAAACAAGTGTGGGTGTTGTCATACCCCAAAATTTGCCCTCCATCTTCTCAAGATATTTCATACATCCATACTCAAGGATTCCTCAAGAGTTGATCAGACAAACTCTCTCCTAGACAATCAACCCAAACTAGGGTTTGACAATTCTTAGGTCAAGATGGACTTCCAACATCTCCAATGGTCTTCATGCCTCCTCATATGATTCAAAGATTCTCCATGTCAAGTTTCAAGCCTCACAAGTCAAGTTTCCTCAGACAATTGCTCTGATGGTTGAAAATCAGTTGTATTGGACAAAAGTCAACTATGGTCAACATATAGTCAAACTTCATAATTTTTGGTCAACATCCTCATTTTGAAGTTACATTCATCATTTGATCAAGGGTTGATCATGATTCATCAAGAAAACTCAAGATTTGCTCAAAAGTCAAACTTTCTAAATTAGGGTTTCTAGATGAAAAGTCAACTGAACTTTGACTGATCATAACTTCTTCATACTTTCTCAGAAATTTTTCCACCACCTCTTGTTTTGAAGGAAATTAAATTCTCTACAACTTCATGTCTCACAAGAATGTCCAAAAAATGCTTCATTTGAGAGGTATGGCTCAAAACATTACAGGTCATTTTCAAAGTCAACAAAAAGTCAACTTTTTGTTTTGAAGATATATTGAGCATGGAAACTCCAATTGAGATGAGACCAAAAAGGTTGGTTAGAGGACTCTTAGAGATTTCCAAAAAGTCCAAGAACACTCAAAAATGTGGAAAAATGAGCAAGATACACCATTCACAAGTTGGGCAATTTTGAAAGAGTGCACAAAGAGAGATGCTTCTAAAAATAAAATTTTTTGCAAATTGGCTTACTTTTTATTCATTCAAACTTGTTCCTTATACAATTAGGAATATCCAAGCCCAATGCCACAAATTTTTATTTTATTTTTCTATTTAATTTGGAATTTATTCATTTAAATACAAATTAAATTCAAAAATAAAGTATAAAATCAAAATTAATTGCAAACTTGATTTTTATTTCTTCCTTGGGATCCAATCAACTCATTAAAGCCAGCAATTTTCGAAATTGGATTGATATAGCAAGATTGGATTGAGAATTAATCAAAAATTTGAAGATTTGATTTTCTACAAAAATCAAATTTGATTTTCTACAAAAATCAAATTTGATTGGCATTGATTATTGATCAATTCTTTCCCAAAACAACTCCAAATCCATCCAGTATAAATGTACAATGCATACCTATCAAGAAAAAAGAAAAATTGGCTCAAGAACCCTAACCTAGAACTCAAAAAACCGTGGCAAACAAGCAAAGTGCAATCCTATTTCCAGCCGTTTTCAATCAATTTTGAGGTGTCCAACACATTCCTTGATACCTCCTGAGTCGATCCAGACCTTTACTTTGATCAAAACCATCCAGAATCGTGAAATCCGAAATCGGTTTGTTCTTGAAAAATCCAAAATCGTATTCTGTTATTCATGCATTATTAACATGTTTTGTGTTTGTTTTTTGATTAGTGATGTGTTTGCAAGCTCGGGCACTCTAATTGAATTTCCATTGAATCGTGATATACCATAGTTAGGGTTTCGAGCTCGATTTAGGGCTTTACTTAAATGGAAAATTGGACCATGAGACCTATACCAATGCATCCGGAATGATCTCAGGAATCGAACCATGGCTTTAGAATTCATTTATATTATGTATGCTGGATTTTTGATGTTTGCCAGGGACTTAGCGTCGAGCAATGGCCGACGCTGGATTTTCAAATATTTGAAACGAAGAAGACAAGTCTCAGCGCCAAGACGAAGCATCTGTGGAGCGACGTGTTTTGATCCCACTCACCCGCTTCCAAAAAGCTTGCACACTTGGCTCAGTTGGTTAAGGCGTTCACTGTTCAGAGATGCTCTCACATGTTTCCAGTTCGAACCATGCCAGGACCGGTTTTACATTCTTTTTTCCAAACTTCAACTTTTCATATTATTTTCATATTCTAATTTATTTAATATTTTGCATCTATTTTAATTTCTTTTCATATTTTTATTTCTGCATTAAAAAATCATCAAAAATTATTTTTTCTTTTTACATTATTTCCAGAAAACCTTTATTTAATTTATAAAATTAAAAAATACAATTTTTGCATGCATATTTATTTTTATTCATAATTTTGCATTTAAATCACATTTAATTAGTTTTAAATTATTAAATTGCATTTAAAAAATCCCAAAAAATTATTTTAGCATATTTATATTATTTCCAGCATGTCATATTTTTCCCAATTAAAAACTTGCATTTTTCTAACATTTTTTCTCTTATTCGATTTCATCATATTTTCCGATTTCTCATTCTTTTACAGGTTATCCCGCTTCAGACGTTTCTTTACCGTTTTCATTTATTTTTTTCCAATAATGTAACTGTTTATGGGATGTAATAGTTTAAATTAGGTTTTTATTTTCCGCAAGTTTAAATTATGTATCTGCCCCAAAGCCATGTAATAGCGTAGGACATTTACCTTTCCGCATCTTTACATTCCGTATTTTAATTTCCGCACTTATAAATTGCTAGTAACTAGGCGTGTATGGCAAGATAATAATCAACATAGCTCACTAATTTTCAAAGATAACATATCTGAATTTGACACACTCTTTCACACATGCACCCCTTAGGGTAATTCTCTCTCGTTGCCTGTCCGAATACATATGGTCAAGTCCCTCGAACGTAGAGGTATTCTAGCACCGTTGCCTTCAAAACAAATCATCATAGTCCCTTCGATACAAAGATCATAAGACCCACGATGTCGCCTCCGAATACATGATCTTGACCCTCGATTGTCGCCTACGAAAAATGATGATAGTCCCTTCGAATGTGCTAGGATACTTCCTACAAGTTGCCTTCTATGACCATCCGATGTCCCTTCGAATGTCCCTTCGACATCCAACGAATGGAGTTACCTACCAACTAATGGTATGGATGACGCTATTCTAAAGGAACGTAACAATACAAAAACGACCAATTCTGAGTAGGTGATAAGACTTTTAGTTGCTTGCTCTATCAAAATACTTTTCACACAACACACTTTTGTCAAAGTTCAAAGTTCTTTTCAAAACGAAACATTTCCGAACACTTTGTATACATTCCTACATGAATCATTACAAAGTCAAAGCGAAATGCCTTTTCAAAACATTTTTTTGTCAAACACACTGAAAGCAATTTTAAAGTGATCTAAGAGCAACTAAGAGCCCGTAGATAACTACGGATGGAAAGGGGTGCTAATACCTTCCCTTTTCATAACCTTCTCCCTTACTCAGAATCTAACGAAGGTCTTTTTCTGTACTTTTACCTTCCCTTAATTGGATAAAAAATAAAAGTCGGTGGCGACTCTTGCTATCCGCACATTTGCGATACAAAAACTAAAAAGTCAGTTCACCGTATCACAGGTGTGTCATCTCTCCAGTAGATTATCCCCAAGCAGAAAAATACACTTTTTCTCCAATCCTCCAATTGAGATCATTCCTCATTGGGTACAAAGTCTTGATTGACCATTTCTTTCCAGCTCATTCCTGGATAGAACCTCGTCTCTAAGCCAATTCAGGTCTAGATTTCACAAAAAAATTCTACCTGCAAACAATAAGCAATAGCCTCGTCATCCAAGCCGCTTATTTCCTTTCCATCTTCAAATTTGTCATAAAAAGATTGTTCTTCTTAGCAAGTTCGAATCATGAAAGTTCAAGAAGTCCTCATAGTTTTCTTTCTATCTAAAAGGAAAACCTGTGTCTTTTCAATCAAAATGCCCGCATCGTCTCAAGAGAGAGAGAGATCCCTGGCAAGATTGTGGCTGTGAAAATAGAAACTCATTTGAAATTTGTTTCCATCATTGTCTTTTATTCACAAGGCTGAATACTCAGTAAATTTCTTAAAAGAATTACCTTGTTATAGTTATCACTTTGCTGATAATTGGTAATATCTTCAGAACTCATTACCATAAATTATCACTAGGCTGATGATTGGTAATATCATTTTCAATTACCTTAAACATTGTCACAAGGCTGACAGAAGGTAATCCCCTCGTTTCCCAAAGCGAAACAGATATTCACTTACATTGTGAATCTATTTCCCAAGTGAAACATATTGCTTGTTTCCCAACAAACAGGATTCTCCTTTCTTATACAGACTGAGTTATCCTCACAATCTTTCCCCAGCATATCATTCTTTGATATCTCCTGGGTGAACTTTTTGCAATCATTTTGCATCACTCGCACTTTTTGGTATCTTAGGTCCATAATCTACATACTCTGATATTTAAGTCTCTTCACACCTATCGAGACGAAGATCTTCATCTTCATATCTCAGGTTAAAGAAACTTAAATAGGGGCATCTGTCATACCCCAATTTTTGACCTAAGATACTACCATATGCATTATCGCATCACTACGCTTCGTAATGATCGTGCGTGGCTTCTAGAAGTCAAAATTAGGGTTTCTTCAAAATTTCATCTGTTCAAGATATGATCAATTAGGGTCTGAGTTTCCACTCACCTCAATTGATCTATCTTAATCAATTATCAACATTTGATCTTCAGATTCCCAACTTTTTCTCATAATCTGCCATGAATCGACCAATTAGGGTTTTGATCGAAGATAGTGAATCATTAACTTTCTACTCAATGGATGACCTATTTGCTTGGAGATTGATCTTAACATCTTCAATGCAACATCTTGACCTATTTTCTTGGTTCAAAACATTGCAAAATCCATGTTTCTTCATCAGACAAATTCTGAATCATCTGATGAAAATTCATCTACTCAAAAAAGTCAAACTTTGACTTTTTGTCAACTTTTTCAAGACTAAACTTTTTCAATCATAAAAACATTTCAAATAATCCATCATGATCATAAAAAATCAAGAAATGTGAAAAAGTCAACAAAAAGTCAAGATTTGAAATTTTTCTAACACTTTGAAATTGTTTTAAGTGTTAAGAAACATGGTTTTTCCTCACTTTCTAGGCCATTTTTCACCTAGATCCATTTGGATTCAGAAAAAACTCAAAACATGAAAGTTGTAGCCCTTGTTACAAGATTTCCAAAAAGTCGAAGAACTTGTAAAAACACTTTGTCTAGCTATACTTTTGATTTTGAAACATAGAGCTCCAAAACTATGGAATTTCAAGTTCATGCTTCAAAATTATAAGTCATTTTTCATAAATCTCCCTTCTAGAAGCCTTGTCACCAGCTAGAGGTAGATTACAACTGATAAATATCATTTTTGAATGATTGAGGAAAGTATTAAATCAAAGAGAAATTTCTAACCATGGTTAGAAAAGTAACTTTTGCATTAAATGCAAAAGATTCCTTCTTACCACTTAAGCAAGTTGTAAGTTTCTCTCAATGATAGCCATGCCATATCATTCAGATTTCTTGGCCTATAAATAGAGGTCATTTCTTCATTTTCAAATCACTCCAAAGCTATCATAATCAAGCTTTCTCTCTTTCTTTCTTGAAATCCAAGTTTCTAAGTTCTAAGAGGGAAATTTTGCAATCTTCAAACCTTGCAAAATCCGAGTGAATATAGGTTTCTAACATGTTCTAAATATCAATTAGAAGTTGTCTAAGACTTAAAATCACCAGAAAAACTGCCCAAATCAGAATCCTGTTTTAAAATCCAAAAGCTTGCAAATGATGCCTTAACTTGCTATCTCTTAATTTGCTCGAGCTAGCTGTGATTTAACACTTTAAACATCATCCATACACTTCATAGAAGTGATCCAGACACTTAGATCACATCTGTAACAACTCAAATTCCAAATTCGAAACTCACTTCAAGAAGCTGCAGTTGGACTTGGGTAGAGAATTCTAGACCATTTCAAAGCAAGCATAGCATTCAAACACCTTCCATAGGGTCCAGTGAAGCTATAGCCATCATCAAAACACAACTGGAAACACTCTAAGCAAGAATTTGATTTCTGCTTATAAGAGGTAAGCTATTCAACTTTGAACTCTTTGATTTCTGAATTACAATTCAAAAGTTACCATGCCATCATGTTTCTGCACCTTTAAGGTTCATAAACCCTCAATCAATTGTTTGATTTGTTGCACAAACACGATTTCATGTTGATTTTCAAAGTTAGGGTTCATCTGGTCACGTTTAAAATTAATCACTTTAAGTTCAAAATAAATAAAATTAAACATCACCATCATGTTCCTGGGTTTAAAACAAATAATTTTGATGTTTACATCTTCCAATTTCATTGAGAAATGAAGAATCCATGGATTGATGAAGGTTGGAGAAGACGATGAACAGATGCGCGCGTTTTCTTGTTTTCAGAAATTCAAATAACTTCGTTCATAATATAATAACATGAAAGAAAATAAATAAACGGATGTATAGCCACCCCAGTGGTAGTCAGCGCGCTTTTCAAATCACTTACCATGCCAAAGGTCCAGGGTTCGAATCCCCCTGGAACCTTTTTTTATTAAAAGGAAACACAAGCTTCTGAAGCTTGTTCATTTCACTATGTTCAGAAGTACTTCTAGTACTTCTATCCTTAGAAACTTGAAGTTTCTAATGCTTCTTCCCCCAGAAGCTCTTCATTTTACTATGTTCAGAAGTACTTCTAGTACTTCTATCCTTAGAAACTTGAAGTTTCTAATGCTTCTACCCCCAGAAGCAAGCTTTCTCGCCACGCTCTACAAGCCAACAAGTAGCCAGAAGCACCATGCTAGCCCAAAGCGCCCCAGAAACTGCTAGCAAAAGCTCTTGCTCACGCTCCAGAAGTCAGCTAGTTTCTGATCTTCTAGAAGCAAGCCAACTTCTGAACCCTTCAGAAGTCCAATTTCTGGACTTTTCTCCAAAACTTTCTTTTTTTCAAAATTCCTTCTAAAAAAGGTGATTAAATGACAAGTTTAACAAATGGCTCAATGGAAAATCTTCATTTTCTAAGCCAAATGTCCAAGGTTCAAACCTCCTTAGGACCAAAAACTCTTTTTTTCTCAAGTTTCTAACAAACTTAAAACATTTTCAAAAACCAATCAAAACTTCTCATTTTGAGATGATTTTTTGCACACTTGTCATTTAATATGCCTATTTTATGATTATGTCAAAAAAAATCCAAAAATATTTTCTTTTTGATCAAGTTAAAAATGAGACATTTTAAGTATTTTTAATACTTCTCAAAAATGTTTTCTTTCAAACTTTCAAAACTCAAATATTTTCAAAACTTCTTGTGAATATACTTCACTTTTCAAAATCATTTTCAAAACCTTTTCAAAACATTTCAACAAACTTACACACCTTTTTTCCATGATTAATTAAAATTTAAAGATAAACCAAACTAGGTTTTTCCTTGAATTTCTTAATTGATCATGGGCCTCCCTCACGGTGTAAGTCCCAACTCTCCTATGTACATATTCATTTCCTTGTACATAATCACCCCTTCGTGTAGATATTCATTCCCTTGTACACATTCAAACCTTGAAAATATTCAAGTTACACTAGCTTTGAACGCTCGTTTTATACACTTGTTTATATATTTCCTTCATAAACTCATGTGAATACATATCACACTTGTTCATATAACTATTCATTATAACATAACAACTAGTCTAACAACTAGGTTCCCTTTAGCCTCCGCTTAGGCTTCAGATAAGATAACTCATTCATCTGAGTTGGCCTCCTCTTAGGCTTCATATAAGAAAACTCATTTACTAAGTTTAGCCTCCGCTTAGGCTTCATATAAGATAACACTCCCCTGTTGAGTTAGCCTCCTCTTGGGCTTCGTTCAAAAGAACTCCTCATTGAGTTTAGCCTCTGGGCATCAAACAAGAGAGACCAGAAATCTCTTAACAGCCTCCTATTGGGCTTCCAATACAAAGAATCACCTGCGCTAGGATAGAACCCCGAGAGTATGATTTCCGGTGAAATCACTCTTGAATCCTAAGAGGATGGTTTCGGTGAAACCACTCTTAAAGCCAAAGCCACCATACCCTATAGCTTCCTCTTGAGCTTCATACAAGGACCCTCCATGACCCTCAGAATGCCTTCTCTTGGGCTCACAATACAAGGACCCTCGATGACCCTCGAAATGCCTCCTCTTGGGCTTACAATACAAGGACCCACGAGCTTCTTAAAAGCATCCCCATAATCCATAATCAATTTCTCCTCGAGATTTAGACATTTATCATCTCTATGGAAGAAGTATCTCATCTATCACATCACATACAATCAAACTTTTAAATCAAACTTTTTCAAACAAAAACATCTGTTAATCTGTAAGTGGTAACGCTTGTACACTCAAGTAAAACACCCAATGCTTACAATTAAAAGATCCAATCATCTTTTTCAAACATCTTTTTTAACTCGTAAGTGGTAACGTTTGTACACTCAAGCAAAACACCTATAACTTACGATGAAAGATTTAATCAATCAACCTTTCAAAATGTATGTGATGAAATAGATTAGATACATTTTTCTTTGTCTCTTAATAACATCTCGTTGCTTCCACTAGCATAAGTGGGAACTACGATTGCTCTGAATTTCTCAACATCCCTTTGAGAATACGTAGGCACAAGGTCTCATCCTTGGCGAACAAACTTTTTTCTCCCTTAAACCAAACAAAACCATAGCTCCCTTTAGATCCGAGCTACAAATGCTCCGAATCCCATTAAGGGATATGTATGCAGAAGATCCCAATGATCTTTGCGAGCACAATAATAACAAAACCTAGGATCCCACATGAACTACCTTTCTTAAAATCCAAAGGAGAAACTTTCCCAAAAATAGAAATAGAAATTTAAAACACACAAACATATCAAACTATTCATATATAAAGCTATAGATAATTATATATATTTAGGGTTCCACATCTATTCCCTTTATATAACAAACCCCCTTGCCCGAAATCTCCCAAATGCGTTATGTCTAGTTTACGCTAGTCATAATGCATATCAAATCAATTGAGGGTATTAGCAGCTTTCCCCTTTTTCATAATCATAATTTCTTGTGTTGAAAATAATAAAGCTTGATGCTCGCGGCATCTTTATAAACAAATCAAAAGAGTAAATCGTTTCGAGCCAGAGAATCTGAATTCATATTCGTTACGAGTATTTATGTACGAGGAGATGTGGATGTACATAGGAGGGTTGGGACTTACACCATGAGGGTGGCCCATTGGTTTAAAAGCAGTTTCACCGGGAATAATGCTCCTTTCAATACCAATGGTATTCAATGTATATACAATCGAAACGGAAACAAACGATCGAAGTTTGTCTGTATTTGAGTATTTACAGAGGTATCTGTATTATGTACAAGTAAAATAGATGTGTACATAAAATAATTGGTTATGTACAAGGAAATAATTATGTACATAAAAGAATGTTGGGACTTACACCGTGAGGGAGGCCCATGATCGGTTAAGAAATTTGAGAGAAAACGAATTCGGTTTTATCGTTTAATCGGATCGATCATGGAAAAAATGTAAGTTTTGATGAAAAGTTTTGAAGAATGTTTTTGAAAATTTTTTTGAAAGATAAAATTTACTTGTGAAAAGTTTTGACAAGAATCGGGCTTCGAAAGTTTGAAAAAAATCACCTTTAAAGGTGCTTTGAAAAGTACTCAAAAGTACCGCTGCCTCGATCAAAATATAATCGGATTAATGTTTTTCTGAAATTTTTGGACACTATCTAAAAATAGATACATTAATTGACAAGTGTACAAAAAATCACCTCAAAATGAGTGAAATCGTGTATGGTGGACACCTAACGTGATTGAATTTCTGAAGAACACGAAGAACCCTAAAACTGAAAAATCTAATTGAAATCGTGTATGGTGGATGATTTTATCAATTGATTGAGGGTTATTGATCGTGATAGTGCGTAAACAAACGGCCAAGAGTTTTTTTGATTTGAATCAAGAAATCACAGAGTTCGAAGTTGGTGTTCTTACTTGTTCAAGCTGAGATCGAATTCTGTGTTGGAGTGTTTCCAGTTGAGTTTTAATGATTCTTAGAGCACCATCGGCCTTCAAGGATCATGTATGAATGGTCTGCTTGCTCAATTTGATTGATAGCTCGACCAAGTCAACCGCATACACCCAAAGTAAACTGGAAATCGTGGTTAGAGGTGTTTGATGTTAATGGTCCGCATCATGTCTATGATGTATGTTGATGATGTTTGAGTGAAGAAATCACAATTTGTTCAAGCCAACTATGGAATTCGATAGTTTAGGCAGTTTTGAGCAAGTTTGTGAACATGGAGTGTAAATCTGATTTCTAGCTTGGCTTGTATTGATTTTATGCTTCAAACAAGTTTCATATGGATATTAAAACATGTTAGACACCAATTTACTCAAAGTTTTTCACTAGTTTTCAAAAATGCAAGTTTTCTCAAAATACATTATGTTTCTTGATTTTTAAGAAAGAAGAGAGAAAGCATGTTCTTGCATGGCTTTGGTGTGGTTTGAAATTGCAAACAAGACCTCTATTTATAGGTCACAAATTCTAAAAGATAAGTGAGAAAGTTTGGCTTTGGTAGTTTCAACTTGCCATAGAGGGCAAGGAAGTCTTTTTTGCATTAAATGCAAAAGGAAGCTTCCTTTTAACCATGGTTAAATCTCAACTTTGATCCTATCCATCATAATTACATCCAACTGATTTTTATCAGCTCTAGCTTATCTTTGCAAGGTGGCATGTGTTCTAGAAGAAGAAAATGCAAAATGACCTATAATCTTGAACTTTGTACTTGAAATTCAAAGATTTTGGAGCTCTAAGTTTCAAATTCAAAAGTATATCTAGACTCCATGGATTTGAGAGTTCTTGGACATTTTGGAAAGCTTTTTTCAAATGCTACAACTTTCATGTTTTGAGTTTTTTCCAATTCAAAGTGGAACTATGTCCAAAATGCCATGAAGTTTGAAAAGTGTGAAATTTTAACACTTGAAAAGTTTTCTAAGTGTTGAAAATTTTGACTTTTTGTTGACTTTTCCAAATTTCTTGATTTTTTATGATCATGATGGATCATTTGAAGTATTTTGATGATGGAAAGAGTTTTGTCTTGAAAACGTTGACCAAAAGTCAAAGTTTGACTTTTCTCGTGCGTATGAAATTTCATCGATGTTTCGTAAATCGATCGATGAACTCGTGAACTTCTCGTGATGTTTTGAATCCAAAAATTAGGTCAACATGTTGTATTTAAGATATTAAGATCAATCTCTAACCAAAAAAATCATTCATTGATCAGAAAATCAGTGATTGCTCATGCTCGACAAAAACCCTAATTGGTCGATCCTTGATAGATCAATGAGAAAAATTGGATATCTGAAGATCAGAGGTTGATGGTTTGACCAAGATGGATCAAATGAGGTGAATGAAACTAAAACCCTAATTGGTTGTCTCTTGAATCAGATGAAAATTTGATGAAACCCTTATTTTGACCTGTGAAATCCACACCCGATTAATTCTGTTCTGAACTGTTAATGGTGCAATGATGAAAATGTGAGGTGGTATATTAGGTCAAAAATTGGGGTATGACAGATGCCCCTATTTAAGTTTCTTTAACCTGAGATATGAAGATGGATATCTTCGTTTTGATAGGTGTGAAGAGACTTAAATATCAGAATACGCAAATTTTGGACCTAAGATACCAAAAATGCGGATGATGCAAAATGATTGTAAAAAGTTTCACCCAGATGATATCAAAGAAATGACATGGTGAGGAAAAATTTGTGAGGATGACTCGATCTGTTTAAGAAAAGAGGATCCTGTTTGTTGGGAAACATGCAATATGTCTCGCTGGGGAAAAAGAGATTCACAAAACATGTGAATATCTGTTTCGCTTTGGGAAACAAAGAGATTACCTTCTGTCAGCCTTGTGACAATGTTTAAGGTAAGCGAAGATGATATTACCAATTATCAGCCTTGTGATAGTTTATGGTAACGAACTCTAAAGATATTACCAATTATCAGCGAAGTGATAACTATAACAAGGTAAATCTTTGAAATTTTTTTACTGAGTATTCAGCCTTGTGAATAACAGACAAATGATGGAGACAGATCTCAAACGAGTTTTGAAGATATTACCAATTATCAGCGAAGTGATAACTATAACAAGGTAAATCTTGAGATATATTACTGAGTATTCAGCCTTGTGAATAACAGTTGATGATGGAAACAGATCTCAAATGAGTTTCTATTTTCACAGATACAATCTTGCCGGGGATCTCTCTTTTGAAAAGATGCGGGCATTTTTGATTGAAAAGACACAGGTTTTCTTGTAGACAGAAAGACAACTGTGGAAATTTTTGAACTATCATGATTTGAATTTGTTGAGAAGAACAATCATTCTATGACAAGTTTAAAGATGAAAAGGAAATAAGCGGCTCGGATGACGAGGCTATTGCTTATTGTTTTGTTGGTTAGAGACGAGGTCCTATCCAGGAATGAACCGGAAAGAAACGGTCAATCAAGACTTTGTTCCTAATGAGGAATGTTCTCAGCTGGGGAACATGATAGAGAAGAGATGTATTTCTCTACGTGGGGATAATCATTGGAGATATGACATACCCTCATAAGTAAATGCAATCTAAACCAGTGGTATGGAAACAAACATTGAGGAATGTAGAAATGCATTAATGATGTTATTATGTATGAATGATGAATGTCATATGCATGCTGACGATACTTGACAAGACAATAAAGAGGTATTTGGGAAAAGGACCACGTCACAGTTCAAACAAATACTCAAAGAAAATCTGCAAAGAATGGTGTAGACGCATCGATGGACATGAGTTGCATGCTTTAAACTTTTCCGAAAAAGGCACTTTGTTGGCAACTTTGTTGGGAATTCTTTTTTGATAAGAACACCGTCCTTTGATGATCTCTGCTGCGGAGAAGAAGACTTCTGTAGCAGCTGTTCTATCTTTCGGAGATCGAAACACTTAAGGAGAAAACTGTTGAAGTTCTTTCTGTGTTCATAGTTCAAAGGAGAATTTCGCTTTTATTTCAAAATTCTGAAGTAAAAATTCATTTAAAACCTTTTAGTTTCAAAAAGTGATTTTCACAATAAAAAGCGTTATTTTGTAACACTGAATAAAGCAAGAATTGCAAACAAAAAGGCACAAGGCTCAATTTTATTGATAGAATGGTAATCAGCCAAAGGCGTGATTCTATGAACTATTTACAAAAGTTGGAAATGATAATTTATTGGGAAAAGGCTATATTGAAAACAAACAACCGCTATTATCCCTAACAACTTTGAATTCCAACTGTGCTTGTTGCTTTAGAAGATATGATTGAAGATCTGTTGATGAAAATTTCTTCAGATTGACGAAGTATGGACTGATTGCAGTTACTTTGTCATTTTTTGTATCCTTATTTTTGCCTAGATCGCCTTTTTCAGGTTTCCAATCTATCAGGATAATTTCTGTTTATTGTCTCTAATTTTGCCCGCCGCCTTTTCGGTTTTCACCACCGAGACGCCTTTTTGCCTAAGCCGCCCTTTTCGGGTTTTCGATTTACCGAGCTGTTCTTTTATTATTTTTTTAGACAAAATATTTCTTGACTGCATCAGCATTCACAGGATGCGGGAATTCATCACCGTCCATGGTTATGAGAGTCATAGCACCGCCAGAAAATCTTCTTTTGACGATGTATGGGCCTTCGTAATTAGGAGTCCATTTGCCCTAGAATCGGTTGAAAAGATGAATCTTTTAAGCACGAGGTCACCTTCTAATACACGAGGTCGGACCTTTTTGTCGAAAGCGTTCTTCATCCTTTTTTGATATAGTTGTCCATGACACAGAGCGGTCAGGCGCTTTTCTTCGATTAAGTTCACTGGTCGATCGCTTTGACACCATTCGGCCTCGTATAACTTAGTTTCCATGAGAACTCTCATTGACGGAATCTCAACTTCTACGGGAGCACCGCCTCCATGCCGATACTAGAGAAAAGGGAGTTTTCGTTGAAGTGCGCATCGAGGTACGATACCCATGCAGAGCAAATGGCGCGATTCGCGCTGCCTTGTAAGTGATGACCATCTTCTGGACAATCTTCTTGATGTTCTTGTTGGCAGCTTCAACATCGCCGTTCATCTTTGGCCGGTAAGGAGATGAGTTATGATGCTCGATCTTGAATTCCTCACACAGTTCTTTCATCATCTTGTTGTTCAAGTTTGATCCATTGTCTGTAATGATCTTGCTTGAACTCCATATCGGCAAATGAGGTTGTTCTTGATGAACCTCACAACCACTTGTCCTGTGACGTTGGCGTAAGATGCTGCTTCGACCCATTTGGTGAAGTAATCAATAGCTACTAGAATGAAGCGATGTCCGTTGGACGCTTTTGGTTCGATCATCCCAATCATGTCAATGCCCCACATGGAGAAAGGCCATGGAGAAGAGAGAACGTTGAGTAGAGTTGGTGGCACATGGATCTTATCTATGTAGATCTGGCACTTGTGAAATCTCTTAACGTGTTTACAACAATCGGATTCCATTGTTATCCAATAGTATCCTGCTCTCAAGATTTTTCTGGACATTGCATGCCCATTTGAATGGGTTCCAAAGGACCCTTCATGCACTTCATGGATGATTGTGTCTGCTTCTTGTCTGTCAAAGCATCTGAGCAGGACCATGTCGAAGTTTCTTTTGTATAGCACACCTTCTCTCAAGAAGAAATTTCTAGAAAGCCTCCTTAGAGTTTTCCTATCCTTGTACGATGCCCCGAGTGGGTACTCTCGTGTTTGAAGGAAACGTTTGATGTCATGAAACCACGGTTTATCATCGAAGACTGCTTCAGTTGCAAATACATATGCAGGTCTTTCAAGGCGTCTGATGCGGATCTTAGGCATATCATTCCAATTACTGACTTTGAACATGGAAGATAGAGTAGCCAAGACGTCTGCCATCCGATTCTGATCTCGAGGGATATGATGCAGTTCCACTTTATTGAAGAAAGTCAACAAACGTCTTGTATAATCTTTGTAAGGAATCAAACCAAGATGATGAGTTTCATACTTGTCTTTGATTTGGTTGATTACAAGGGCTGAATCTCCATATATGTCAAGAATCTTGATCCTCAAGTCGATGGCTTCTTCGATACCCATGATACAAGCTTCATATTCTGCGATGTTGTTGGTGCAATCAAATAGCAATCTGGCGGAAAAGGGGATGTGAGAACCCTCGGGAGTAATGATAACTGCCCCAATTCCATTACCAAAGACATTAACTACTCCATCAAAAATTAGGCCCCATCTAGATTATGGATCTGGACCTTCTTCAGGCAGTGGTTCATCACAATCTTTCATCTTCAAGTACATAACGTCCTCATCAGGGAAGTCGAATTTGAGAGATTGGTATTCGTTGAGCGGCTGATAAGCCAAGTGATCGGCGAGAATGCTTCCTTTGACCGCTTTTTGAGCACGGTACTGGATGTCATACTCAGATAATAGCATCTGCCATCGAGCAATTCTTCCCGTTAAGGCAGGCTTTTCAAAGACGTACTTGATTGGATCCATTTTGGAGATTAACCAAGTCGTGTGATTGATCATGTACTGGCGGAGACGTTTTGAAGCCCACACCAAAGCAGAACATGTTTTCTCGAGCATGGAGTAACGAGTTTCACAGTCTGTTAACTTTTTACTCAATTAGTAGATTGCATGCTCCTTCTTACTGGTTTCATCTTGCTGTCCAAGCACGCAGCCCATGGACTCTTCTAGCTCGGTAAGGTACATGATTAACGGTCTTCCTTCAATCAGAGGGATCAGTATTGGTGGTTCTGACAGGTATTCCTTGATACTGTCGAATGCTTTTTGGCAATCTTCTGTCCATACAACCTCTTAATTTTTGCGAAGAAGCTTGAATGTCGGCCCACAAGTAGCAGTCATTTGAGAGATAAATCTGGAGATGTAATTCAACCGTCCAAGAAATCCTCTTACTTGCTTTTCCGTATGTGGCGTAGGCATTTCTTGAATAGCTTTGACTTTGTCAGGGTCAACTTCAATACCTCTTTGACTGACGATGAAACCTAGGAGTTTTCCAGATCTTACCCCAAAGGTACATTTGTTAGGATTCAGGCGGAGCTGAAATTTCCTTAGTCGCTGAAACAGATTCAAGAGATATTCTATATGCTCTTCTTCAGTGTCAGACTTTGCTATCATGTCATCCACAAAGACTTCAATCTCTTTGTGCATCATGTCGTGAAAGAGAGTAGTCATTGGCCTTTGGTAAGTTGCACCTGCATTCTTTAGTCCAAATGGCATTACTTTGTAGCAAAACGTGCCCCATGGCGTGATGAAGGATGTCTTCTCCATGTCTTCGGGAGCCATTCTGATCTGATTGTAGCCAGAGAAACCGTCCATGAAGGAAAAGACGTTGAATTTTCCAGTGCTATCCACGAGCATGTCGATAAACGGTAGTGGGAAATCGTCTTTTAGACTAGCTTTGTTCAAGTCCCGGTAGTCAACACACATTCTGACCTTACCGTCTTTCTTAGAGACAGGCACTATGTTGGCTAGCCATTGAGGATATTCAGAAGTGACGAGGAAACCTGCGTCGAGCTGCTTTTGAACTTCCTTTTTGATTTTGTCGGCCATTTCAGGGTGAACTCTCCTCAGTCTCTGTTTAACTGGTGGACACTCCGGTCTTAATGGCAAGTGATGCTCCACGATGCTGGTATCTAAACCTGGCATGTCCTGGTAGGACCAAGCGAACACATCAACATATTCTTTGAGAAGATTTATCAGTTTGCCCTTGACGTTGCTGTCGAGTGAAGCTCCGATGTTTACTTCTTTTTTGTCTTCTTCAGAACCCAAGTTGATTGCTTCCAAAGGCTCTTTGTGAGGCTGAATGATTCTTTCCTCGTGCTTAAGTAATCGAGAAATCTCATCCGGGATCTCTTCTTCATCTTCTTCCTTGGCGACTTCACCGGGGACTTCAAAGTTGTGAGAGAGCATAGAGTTATCGTGTTCAATGGATTTGTCCATCTGTTAATCTGCATATTTGATTTATGTTTGATTAATTAACTCTCTTTTTTTTATTCATTTTTTTTTTGAAAAAGTTAATGTGAAAGTGTATGCAGATTATGTATATTTTTTTTGAAGATTTTTACTGTGTTTTTTTAGGATTATCATTTCCAAGAAAGGGTAAAAATAAAAAACAAACACAAAGTGTGGAATCAAACAACGCGCTTTTATTTATGATTCACAATATGAAATGAGCCCTAAAATACAAACTCATTTGTCTTGGGCAAGACAAAGAGAAATTATTTAAAAGCTAAACCCTATAAAACATCTCTTCGCTTTGGGCGAAGCGAGAGTTCAAAACAAAAGCAAAGATAAACTACTTAGAACTATGAACATTAGTCCGAACTTCAACAGATTTCCAGTAGTGGCGAACTCCTTGGAAGTCGAGGTATTCGGGTAGTTTTCCATTTGGTTTAATCCTTGAGTAGACTTTGGTCGTTGGTCGAACAGGTTTTGAAGATTCTGGACGATGGACCTTGCCTTTTGTGCTGCTGAAGCGATCTTCTTCGGTTTGATGAACAGATTGGGAAACATGGGATACAGCATGTGTACTTTCTATTGGCATTTGTGCTGAATTCTGGGGATGTATTCTCCAATCTTCTGAGTGAAGAGACTCATTGTCGGCGACACTTTCCAGTTCGTATCCCGAATCGTATTCCTGATTTTCAGTAATTACGTTGATGTAGTGGTAATCAAGACCTGGTTTAACAAGTTCCACAGGTGCGTCAAAGCAGAGATCTTCATTTGGAACCTCAATCGGTTGATGGGATAGGGAAAATGGGTACACCTCCTCCGGTTGACTAGGATACTCAAAAGAATCACCCCATCCAGTGGGCTGGATGTCTTCAATTCTCGATTTTCTCAAGCGCAAAGATATTTCACCATGTAGTCAAACTTGCCACTTGGTTCTCCCAAGGTATCCCAAACTTCAGAAGGGACAGGTGGATTTTCATTCTTTTGTAGGGACATGTCTTTGAATTGGTCAGTCGGAGGATAGAAGGGTGCGTACAATTCTTCCTGAGACACATATTCGTGGTGGTTTAGATAAGTGCTCCACTCTTCAGATCCAGAGAGATCATCTTCATCACCTTCAATGGTAATAACATTAACCTCTTGAAGAACAGGGTTTAAGAAGCCCCCACTGTGGAATACCTCTCTGATAGGACGAAGTGTTTCATCCTTTTGCTTGTCTTTGGGAAACACGGGTGCAAACCCGAGTCCGACTTTTGTCTCGTTGTTGACAGGTTTGATTACTTGTCCCCAACCTTCAAAGATTGCCATCTTTACTATTTGCGCCGCTTTATAAGAAGAGATAGATGATCGCTTTTGCTAGTAGATTCATCTTCTAACGGATGTCCCGGAGATGTGTCCTTCAACCGCTATCGTGATGAAAGAAAAGCTGGATAAATGGCTTACTAGCAATGCTTGTTCACCGATGATGGTTACTAGCTTTCCATTTACTGTGAATTTCAGCTTCTGATGGAGAGTGGATGTCACTGCTCCTGCCTCGTGGATCCATGGTCTTCCTAGCAAGCAACTGTAAGCAGCTGGCACATCCATGACTTGGAAGGTGATTTGGAAGGTATGCGGACCAATTGTCATCGGGAGATCGACTTCCCCAATAACTGACTTTCTTGACCCGTCAAAGGCTCTTACCACTATGTCATTGAACTTCATCGGTGTTCCTTTGTAAGCTAAATGAGCAAGAGTCATTTTTGGCATTACGTTTAAAGATGAACCGGTATCTACTAACACATTGGACAAGGAATCTGATTGACAAATCATCGAGATATGCAGTGCCAAATTGTGATCTTTCCCTTCTTCTGGAAGTTCCTCATCACTGAAACTTAGATTATTGCAAGCTGTTATGTTGCCCACAATTCCTCCAAAATGGTCTGTAGTCACATCGTGATCTACATAGGCTTGATCTAGTACTTTCATTAAAGCTTCTCGGTGAGCTTCGGAGTTCAAAAGTAGAGATAGTATAGAAATCTTGGAAGGAGTCTGCATCAGCTGATCCACGACTCTGTACTCGCTTTTCTTGATTAACTTCAGTATCTCATCAAAATCTGTGTTGACATTGGTTCTATCAGGCAGACCAACGTTTGTGTCTGGATTGACAACGGGAATCCTCGTAGGGTTCTCAGATGGTGTATTAACTGGATTTTGTCTGACAACGGGAACAACAGGCGGTTTTGGTAGCAACGGGAGTATGTACTCGTCCACTTCGTGTTACTCGTCCTATCTCAGTTATGTTGACATTAGCTGGAAGAGTTGGCATGGGTTTCTTCTTCCCATCCTCTATCACAGTTGCATTGTATTGGTAGGGAATTGCTTTGTTAGAACTGTATAAGACAGGACCGGGTAGGCAAATCACCAACGGAGACTCTGGAACATTTGACCCGTTATATTCAATCTCCACATGCTTAGGCACATTGAAACAGGGAATAACAACGTTTACTTCGGGATTTTCCAAGTTGATATCTGAGACTAAAAGCTCATGCGGAGAATGCCCTATCGTATTTACGTCATAGTCATCTCTGTTTTTGTAGATTTGTATGTCACCAATGTCTAGCAATCCTTGAATGTCTGCTCTTATGGTGGGACATCCTTGAAGATTCTTGAAGCAGATGTTGCAAGCTGCGTAATCGTGTTTAGTGAAGGCGCCCATTATACTGTATGTATCATGGAGATGCACCAAGTTTCCTCTGATCAGATTCACATCTGTGACGAGATACCGATCTGTATTCCTTAGTATCAAATTCACCGTATGTCCATTGTGACTGGGAAGTGGATTTGCATGCACGTTTGGATTTGTATTTCTAAAGGAAAGAAGATTAGACCTTACTAATCTCTGTACTTCAGCTTTTAACGCTATGCAATGATCAAGATCATGGCCCGGTGCCCCTTGATGAAAAGGGCAAGATACGTCCGCTTTGTACCACCATGGCAATTTTTCTGGTACTGGAGGTGGTGATCTTGTCTGTACGAGATTCCTTTCTATTAATGCAGGGTATAGTTCTGCGTACGTCATTGGAATTGGGTTGAATTGCGAGACCTGAGGCGCACGGTTTTGATTGTTAAACTATTGAGCCTGTTGTCGAGGCTGTTGAGTTTGTTGGAACTGCGGAGCAATTCCTGTGTTTGGACTTGTGTTAACAGCGGGCGTTATGGCAGCTACCTGTCGCTGTTGACTGACATTCTTTCGCGGTTTCCCTCGGGATACCATTCCTATGTCATGATCCTTTTTCTTTGGAAAACTTGTTCCAACCCTCTTAGTTCCAATGGAAGATCCAGCCGCCTCTTTGGTTAAGCGTTCTGTTCGAACTCCTTCCTCTAACCGCATTCCCATGCTTACCATCTCGGTGAAATCTCCGGGAGCGCTAGCGATCATTCGTTCGTAGTAGAATGAACCGAGAGTGTTTAAGAAAACCTTGGTCATCTCTTTTTCTTCTAATGGTGGGTTGACTTGGGCAGCAATTTCCCTCCATTGTTGAGCGTATTCTTTGAATGTCTCTCTTTCCCTTTGAGAAATGGAGCGGAGTTGATCCCGATCTGGGGCCATATCCAAGTTGAACTTATATTGTTGTATGAAGGCTTCACCTAAGTCATTGAATGTTTGGATATTCGTGCTGTCTAATCCCATGTACCACTTCAGTGCGGCACCGGTGAGACTATCTTGGAAGTAATGGATTAACAACTGGTGATTGTCGTTGTACGTAGACATTTTCCTGGCATACATCGTAAGATGACTTTGTGGACAGGAGTTTCCTTTGTACTTTTCAAAGTCAGGGACTTTGAATTTTGCGGGTATCCTTACGCGAGGAACTAAGCACAGATCCTGGGCGTTCTTCCCAAACAGTTCCTTTCCACGGATCGTTTTAATCTCAAGCTGAATTTTGAGGAGCTGTTCCTGGAGACTCTCCATCGGACCACGAGGATTCGTGTTATCGCCTGGGCTATGGTAAACTTCTTCATCTGCCGTAGTGTGTACTACGGAAGCTGAGTTCGTCATGATCGGTTGAGAAACCGTCATAGTTACTTGCAGAAAAGTTATTCCATGCTGTGGAGTATGTGTTGAGTTTTGCTGCAAAGTAGGTACTTCAAGCGTGTTCGTTTGTACTTGAGAAGTCGGTTGACGAAATCCGATGCCGAAATTGAAAGGCATGCCCCATGGATAACCTTCTGGCATACTGAAGAGTGAACTACTGGCTGCAACAGTTGAAACTGGAGTAGTAGTGACCTCTGAAATCGCTGCTTGATTTTGACAGCTCGATGTCGCTTGCTGACTTTGCGATGCTGCCAACGAGTTGACCAAAGAAGTGAGTCTCTCCACTTCCTCTTGCAGCGTTGTTACTGTGCTACGAAGCTCAACATTTTCTTGTTCAAATTCTTCCATTACTTTCCTTCTTTTTGAACGTGTATTGTATGTTCGAGTAGGCTGTGGACGTGGTCGAGAAACTCTAAGACGCAACAGCTTGGCGATCTTTTACTATCTGGAAAAAGTCCAAAAGATCAAACTCTAGACAATAGACTCGAAATGCAAAGTATGATGCATGATTATGAATGTAAAGAAAGATTTCCAAAGAATTTACGCTAAAAGAGAAATTTCTGGCAAATATTTGGAGGGAAAATACTTATTTTATTGATTATTGAAAGAAGATTACAACAAATTTTGTTTTTTGAGCATTGCTCACACAAATTGATAAAATAAATGATAAAAAAGAAATTACAATCTAAACTAATTAATCGTCCTCATCGGATGAAGATCCAAAGGCTTGATGTAGCTTCATCTTCAGGATTTCCTTCCCATAGTGAGCTTTTAGTTCAGCTTTCTCGGCTTTTAGCTTGCTAATGACTCTTTTCCACTCGTCGAGAGCAGGATCGCTGTTTGTCATTTCCTCAAGCTTTCTTTTCCTTTCTTTGATGTATCTTTTGATCGCGTTATCTTTCTGGCGAATCTTCTCATCTTTCTCCATGAGCCATTCATCCTGGAAGTAAAGCGTCTTTTCATGATCTTTAACCTGCTTCTTAAGCTTCTCATTCTCGAGGTCAGTCTTAAGGAACTTGTCTTCCAAAGCCTCTTTCTCAAGCCTCATCTTGGCCAAAGCTTCTTGGTATTCTCCCATAGTCTCGACGGGAAAAATTGTTGATTTGGAAGCTGTTGAGAACATAGGTTCCTCATAAGCGTAAGGCATTCGAAATTCCTTCGCTCTTTTCTTTACCCAAGAAGTGTAGATTTCCATGGCTCACAGTTCTTTGCTTTCCCTTTTTCCTTCCTTCGGATATGATGCCAAGCTCTGATCATTCTGGCTTTCAAACCTTGAGAATCCTCCCCTTCATGATAGAAGTAACTCTCTACTGTAAAACCAAGAGGTTTACTAGAGTTTGCGTATCCAAGTTGACGTCTCGCCAGGAATGGGTTGTAGTTGATTCCTCCTTTTGTACCGATGAGAGGTACGTTGGCAAATTCTCCACAGCTCTCAATGATTTCCATCTCATTGTCTGCTAAGGTATACCAATGGATATCATTGTTTGTAAGAGACATGAGTCTTCTTGACCAATGCCAATCGTCTTTGTTTTCGCGGAAGATAGGAGATTTAGGCAAGTGTGAGACAATCCATTTGAAAAACAGAGGTACACAACACACGATAGTTCCATCTCCTTGACGATTCCTATGATGAATGGAGAAGTATGTGTCACCAAGCAAAGTGGGAACGGGATTTCCAATCAGAAAGATCCTTATGGCATTGATATCAACGAAACTTGGGACGTTGGGAAACAACACCAATCCATAGATGAGTAAAGCTAAAATAGCTTCAAAGGCTACCATACTACCGGCTTCAGAAAATTTAAGAGCCTTCTCCATTAGGAACTTTGAAGTTATGACTGGTGACTTAGGAATGGCTTCCAAACCATTGAAAGGCACTTTATCTGATACTGAGATACCTAAGATGTGTGCGTACTCTTCCAAAGTAGGCATCAACTGATAGTCAGGGAAAGTGAAACAGCGATAGACTGGATCGTAAAACTGAACGAAAGTTTTGAGAAGTCCTTCATCAACGTTAGTGTTCAGGACAGTTAAAAGAGTTTCATAGCGTTTTCTGAAATCCGAGGGATCTTCTATCAAGGATGCTAACTCTTTCAACTTTCCTACATCAGAAATTCTAAAACTGTATCTCTTGGTGAATCTTCCTCTGACGTCCATCACTCTAACCTAAAATATTTACAAAGAAAGATCTCTAAATTCTTTGGAAATGGGAAGAGAAATGAAGTTTTTGAATGAATGCAATGAATGCGGCAAACATGGTTAGTAGTTATACACACGGTCAAGCGTTCGAAGTCACGAGCATGAGGCCAACGATAAGAATCAAACGTGGGTAAGTTCTAAGGGCTTATTCATCTATGAAACGGGTTCTACTGATAATACAGGCTCAACGCTTCTCTTTGAAATATTATCGGATTTGTTGAATACTCGAAGTCCAATAATATTTTTCAAGAAAAACTCGCCTGATCGTAGTCTCGCATGACAATTATTCTAGGCTTACGCCCGAATAATCTCCGCACTACATCCTAAATGGCCAGGATGGGTTATGTGTTCTACAGCCACTCAGCTTCGCAAGTTCTCTTGAAAGCAAAATGTCTTTGCAAATACTTGCTAAACACAAATACTCCCAAGACAACCTCCACTGAGAGAGGGATCTCAAATTAACTCCGTAAGTACTGATACTTCTCACAAGTTAATAGGACAATACCCTCACCTAGATCTTAAAATGTTTCTTAAATCCGGGTTAGGATTTCCATCAGATGAAATCGCGAAAACACACAATAAAAGAAAACAAACATATGCACAATATGAAAGCTTAACCCCTCTTTTTCTTTTTGAAAACAAAAAAGCTTGATGCTCTTGAGCAGAGTCACATTTTTTGAAAATCAAAGTTTTGACGTTATCCCCAGCAGAGTCGCCATTTTTCCTGTTCGCGTTAAAAAGTGACGCGCTAGGGAATCAAATATGAATTCAGATTCTCTGGCTCGAAACGATTTACTCTTTTGATTTGTTTATAAAGATGCCGCGAGCATCAAGCTTTATTATTTTCAACACAAGAAATTATGATTATGAAAAAGGGGAAAGCTGCTAATACCCTCAATTGATTTGATATGCATTATGACTAGCGCAAACTAGACATAACGCATTGGGGAGATTCCGGGTAAGGGGGTTTGTTATATAAAGGGAATAGATGGAGCACCCTAAATATATATAGTTATCTATAGCTTTATATATGAATACGTTTGATATGTTTTGTGTGTTTTAATTGCTATTTCTATGATTGGGAAAGTTTCTCCTTTGGGATTTTAAGAAGGATAGATTATGTGGGATCCTAGTGTTTGTTATTATTGTGCTCGCAAAGATCTTTGGATCTTCTGCATACATATCCCCTAATGGGAATCAGAGCATTTGTAGCTCGGATCTAAAGGGATCTATGGTTTGTTTGGTTTAAGGAAGAAAGAAATTTTTTGCTCGGCAAGGATGAGACCTTGTGCCTACGTATTCTCAAAAGGATGTTGAGAAAGTCAGAGCAATCGTAGTTCCCACTTATGCTAGTGGAAAGCAACGGGATGTTATTAAGAAGACAAAGACAAATGTCATCTTAATGAAAAAATGTATCTAATCTATTTCATTACATACATTTTGAAAAGTTGATTGATTGAAATCTTTCATCGGAAGTTATAGGTGTTTTGCTTGAGTGTACAAGCGTTACCACTTACATGTTTAAGAAAGATGTTTGAAAAATGATTGAATCTTTTAATTATAAGCATTGGGTATTTTGCTTGAGTGTACAAGCGTTACCACTTACGATTAAGAGATTTTTTTTTTGTTTGAAAAGAGTTTGAAAAGTTTTTGATTGTATGTGATGTGATAGATGAGATACTTCTTCCATAGAGATGATAAATGTCTAAATTTCGAGGAGAAATTGATTGGATTAAGGGGGTGCTTTTAAGAAGCCCATAGGTCCTTATATTGTAAGCCCAAGAGGAGGCATTCCGAGGGTCATCGAGGGTCCTTGTATGAAGCTCAAGAGGAAGCTATAGGGTATGGTTGGTTTTGGCTTTAAAAGGGATTTCACCGGGAAACCATCCTTTTGGAATTAAGAGCAATTTCACCGGGAAATTATACTCTCAGGGTTCTATCCTAATGCGGGTGATTCTTTGTATTGGAAGCCCAATAGGAGGCTGTTAAGAAATTTCCTGTCTCTTTTATTGTATGATGCCCAAGAGAAGGCTAAACTCAGTGAGGAGTTCTTTTGAACGAAGCCCAAGAGGAGGCTGACTCAACAGGGGAGTGTTGTCTTATATGAAGCCTAAGCGGAGGCTAAACTCAGATGAATGAGTTTTCTTATATGAAGCCTAAGAGGAGGCTGAACTCAGTTGAAATGAGTTACCTTGTACAAAGCCCAAGAGGAGGCTAAACTCTGCAGGGATGAGTTATCTTGTATAAAGCCCAAGAGGAGGCTAACTCTGTGGGGAACCTATTGGTTAGACTAGTTGTTATGTTATAACTAGACAGTTGTATAAACAAGTGTGTGTGTGTGTGATATGTATTCACAGGAGTTTATGAAGGAAATATAAACAATGCAGGATGTTTATTTACAAGAGTTTATGAAGGAAATATAAACAAGTGTATGTGAAACGAACGTTTAAAACGAGCGTAACTTGATTATTTACAAGTTTGAATTGTGTACAAGGAAGTAAATATGTACACGAACGAGTATTTATGTACGAGGAGATGTGGATGTACATAGGAGGGTTGGGACTTACACCATGAGGGTGGCCCATTGGTTTAAAAGCAGTTTCACCGGGAATAATGCTCCTTTCAATACCAATGGTATTCAATGTATATACAATCGAAACAGAAACAAACGATCGAAGTTTGTCTATATTTGAGTATTTACAGAGGTATCTGTATTATGTACAAGTAAAATAGATGTGTACATAAAAGAATTGGTTATGTACAAGGAAATAATTATGTACATAAAAGAATGTTGGGACTTACACCGTGAGGGAGGCCCATGATCGGTTAAGAAATTTGAGAGAAAACGAATTCGGTTTTATCGTTTAATCGGATCGATCATGGAAAAAATGTAAGTTTTGATGAAAAGTTTTGAAGAATGTTTTTGAAAGATAAAATTTACTTGTGAAAAGTTTTGACAAGAATCGGGCTTCGAAAGTTTGAAAAAAATCACCTTTAAAGGTGCTTTGAAAAGTACTCAAAAGTACCGTTTTCGGCTCGATCAAAATATAATCGGATGAAAGTTTTTCCAAATTTTTGACACTATCTCAAAATAGATACATTAATTGACAAGTGTACAAAAAATCACCTCAAAATGAGGAGTTTTGATTGGGTTTTGAAAAAGTCAAAGTTTGTAAAAAATTATGAATGAAAAATTAAAAAGTTTGGCAAAAAGGTCCCAAGGCTACTCGAACCCGGGACCTGTTAGGCAAGGCATGGTATAAGTGACTTAAGAGTGAGCTGGCAACCGCTGGGGCGGAAATACATCCGTGTATTGTGATTAAACCAACTAAATATATTTTAAACTGGATATTTGAATTCAAAAAACGCGCGCAGCTTTGTTCTTCATCTTCAATCCTCAAATCTTCGTTTCTTGATGAAATCAAAAGATGTAAACATGAAACTTGCTCGTTTCAAGCCCAGGAACATGATGGTGTTCTTTAATTTCATTTATTTTAAGCCTAACGTGATTGAATTTCTGAAGAACACGAAGAACCCTAAAACTGAAAAATCTAATTGAAATCGTGTATGGTGGATGATTTTATCAATTGATTGAGGGTTATTGATCGTGGATAGTGCAGAAACAAAACGGCCAAGAGTTTTTTTGATTTGAATCAAGAAATCATAGAGTTCGAAGTTGGTGTTCTTACCTGTTAAAGCTGAGATCGAATTCTGTGTTGGAGTGTTTCCAGTTGAGTTTTAATGATTCTTAGAGCACCATCGGCCTTCAAGGATCATGTATGAATGGTCTGCTTGCTCTGAATTTGCTTGGATAGCTCTGACCAAGTCAACCTGCATACAACTCAAAGTAAAACTGGAAATCGTGGTTAGAGGTGTTACAGTTTGATGTTAATGGTCTGCATCATGTCTATGATGTATGTTGATGATGTTTGAGTGAAGAAATCACAATTTGTTCAAGCCAACTATGGAATTCGATAGTTTAGGCAGTTTTGAGCAAGTTTGTGAACATGGAGTGTATATCTGATTTCTAGCTTGGCTTGTATTGATTTTATGCTTCAAACAAGTTTCATATGGATATTAAAACATGTTAGACACCAATTTACTCAAAGTTTTTCACTAGTTTTCAAAAATGCAAGTTTTCTCAAAATACACTATGTTTCTTGATTTTTAAGAAAGAAGAGAGAAAGCATGTTCTTGCATGGCTTTGGTGTGGTTTGAAATTGCAAACAAGACCTCTATTTATAGGTCACAAATTCTAAAAGATAAGTGAGAAAGTTTGGCTTTGGTAGTTTCAACTTGCCTTAGAGGGCAAGGAAGTCTTTTTTGCATTAAATGCAAAAGGAAGCTTCCTTTTAACCATGGTTAAATCTCAACTTTGATCCTATCCATCATAATTACATCCAACTGATTTTTATCAGCTCTAGCTTATCTTTGCAAGGTGGCATGTGTTCTAGAAGAAGAAAATGCAAATGACCTATAATCTTGAACTTTGTACTTGAAATTCAAAGATTTTGAGCTCTAAGTTTCAAATTCAAAAGTATATCTAGACTCCATGGATTTGAGAGTTCTTGGACATTTTGGAAAGCTTTTTCAAATGCTACAACTTTCATGTTTTGAGTTTTTCCAATTCAAAGTGGAACTATGTCAAAAATGCCATGAAGTTTGAAAGTGTGAAATTTTAACACTTGAAAAGTTTTCTAAGTGTTGAAAATTTTGACTTTTGTTGACTTTTCCAAATTTCTTGATTTTTTATGATCATGATGGATCATTTGAAGTATTTTGATGATGGAAAGAGTTTTGTCTTGAAAACGTTGACCAAAAGTCAAAGTTTGACTTTTCTCGTGCGTATGAAATTTCATCGATGTTTCTAAATTGACCGATGAATCCTCGTGAACTTCGTGATGTTTTGAATCCAAAATTAGGTCAACATGTTGTATTTAAGATATTAAGATCAATCTCTAACCAAAAAATCATTCATTGATCGAAAATCGTGATTGCTCATGCTCGACAAAACCCTAATTGGTCGATCCTTGATAGATCAATGAGAAAAATTGGATATCTGAAGATCAGAGGTTGATGGTTTGACCAAGATGGATCAAATGAGGTGAATGAAACTAAAACCCTAATTGGTTGTCTCTTGAATCAGATGAAAATTTGATGAAACCCTAATTTTGACCTGTGAAATCCACACCCGATTAATTCTGTTCTGAACTGTTAATGGTGCAATGATGAAAATGTGAGGTGGTATATTAGGTCAAAAATTGGGGTATGACAGGGAGTACGCTAAACTTTTATTTTCAAAAAAATTGTGACTCTGCTCAAGAGCACCAAGCTTTTTTTGTTTTCAAAAAAAAAAGAAAGGGGTTAAGCTTTCATATGTGCATATGTTTGTTTTTCTTTATTGTGTGTTTCGGATTTCATCTGATGGAAAGAAATCCTAACCCAGATTTAAGAAACCTTTTAAGATCTAGGTGGGGGTATAGTCCTATTAACTTGTGGGAAGTTTCATTACTTACCGAGTTAATTTGAGATCCCTCTCTCAGTGGAGGTTGTCTTGGGAGTATGTGTGTTTAGCAAGTATTTGCGAAGACATTTTGCTTTCGAGATAACTAACGGTCGAGTGGTCAGAACACATTTTGTTGTCTAGATAGCTCATTACAAGTGTCAATTTAGTGCAAGAAGATTAAGGAAGAGATTGAGCAAATTTGGAAAGATTTTGTGCAATTCAAATCTAATATTCTCCATTTAAGGAGAATATTTTCTCTAAAGCCTTGACCTAATTCTACTCTCCTATATATACCTAGCACTCTTACAAGACAAGGAGGAGTTTTGGACACCTCTTACACGCAACCACCTCTCACAAACCCTAAAATTTCAAAATTTTCTCAAAGTTGGAAAAATCGTGTTCCAACCTCCAGCCGGTTTCAAGTGCTTCCAAGCATTGATTCTTGTTCCTGAGGTGTAGTAGGGTAAGAATGAGTCATTATCCATGGTCAAAGCATGCTGAATCATGCCATTCATAAGCATCCGTTTTCATATTTTTCTTGAATTCGTATTTTGCATTTTATCTTGTTTTCATGAGATTTAACCATGTTAATATGTTCATGAAGTTTGTTAGAACAAGTTTGATCCATCCTCCATGAAGTTTGTTAGATGCCATTGTTAGGGCATGAGCTTAGTGAAGATTCAGATTCCACGATACAGGCAGTTTTAGGACAAACAAACCTTACCATCGTGATCGTAGGGTCCTATATAATCAATCTGGGCTTTTACTTTTCATAAATTGATGCATTTTACAGGTTTTTGATGATTGATGCCAATCGGAGAAGATGACCGGAGCATCGCTCCGGTGCCTCTGACTAAGAGGCCAATAACCCTTATATATTTATGGGTCCAGCAGTATGAATGAATGTATCACCGCCCTAACAGTTCACCTTGCGTGCACTATGTCATTCTCTCTATCAGGTTTTGGGTTCAAACCCCACCTTTTGCCTTTTATTTTCATTACTTGTTTTGCAGGTTTCCAGATTTTCAGAAGTCACACCTCCAGAAGCTCCATCTTTTGGGTCCTCTCCAGCACCAGAAGCTCCAGCTTCTAGGTCTCCCAACGCCAGAATCCTCCATAAGCTCCAGCTTCTGGATGGCCCCAGATGAGAAGTCCCCAGAAGCTCCAGCTTCTGGACGTCTCAGATCCAGAGTCTCCAGAAGCTCCAGCTTCTGGACCCTTTCCAACATCAGAATCCCCAGAAGCTCCAGCTTCTGGGCGCCTCCAGCAACGGAACCTCTAGAAGCTCCAGCTTCTGCCAGAAGCTCTTTTTTTTGTTTTGTTTTGTGTTTTTCCATATTTTTGTTTATTTTCTTTTTTTAAGTAATTAATTAATTAATTAGTGACTAGGTTAATTAATTAGGTTAATTAGATAATTTCACGAAGGTTTTTCTTTTAACTAATTTAATTAATTAATTAAGGTTAGTATTCACTAATAATTTTTTCTTAATTAATTAACATCAACTAGAACTAGGTTATTTTCACAAAAATTCTGATTTTCAAAAACACAAAAAATACTTGGACTAGTCTTTTCTTCTGCTATTTATTTTTCGTTGCATTTTCTAGAAATGATGTATAGGTTGCAAGTTTTTTTTATCATGGAAATTTTGTATTTGTAAAGAAAATATCTCCCGAGATTAATAATCTCCCCCTGAAATTAGTAGTCTTCCCCTGAACTAAATTTTGAAAAGAACAAAATGCAAGATAAAACTTCCCTGAGTTTTTCTTTTCTTCCAGAGTTTACTTCTCAGAGTTTGAGCTTCCAAAGTTTGCTTCTCAGAGTTTGAACTTCCAGAGTTTGAACTTCTGTATCACTTAGAAGCAAAAAATGTACACTTGTATATTTTTTTAGAAATGTTTGACATTCTGTTCCAGCAACATGTTATAGTGAATTATTTTCAAAATCTTAGTTTTCTCCCCCTTTTTGTCATAATAAAAAATTCAATAAAATTTCTTTAAAGTGAAATGAAGTTCTGATGACTTTTAAAAAAAATTGATTCTGAAGGTTTGTCTCAAACCAAAATTTAAAAAAATTTAAGTTCAAAGTAGTCATCACACTTAAGTAGCTTCTGACACTAGAGGGATTTTATGAGATTTAAAAAAAATCAACAGTTGCTAAGAAACTTTTTGTCAATAGCTAATACGCATGTTAAGTAACCCATCAGAAGCTTCTGAACACGTGTTCAACTTCTGGGTTATAGCGCTACAGTTGCTTTGCTATAATGAGCTTCTGACCATAATCAGAACTTGAAACGTTTGAAGGTTTTAGAACTTGATATGGCTTCTAATTTAATTTCTCTTCTCAGTTCTGAAGAGTTAATTAATTAGATGTTCATTTAACACAGAACTTCTGACTAAAATTGATATTGAACAGAATTTCATTCAGGACAATTTTTCATACTTAATTTTTTCAAAATAAATTTAAATCTATCTTCAGAAAGTGGTTTTGTAAAAATGTCAGCCCATTGATGGTCTGAATATAGTCCCTAATGAAATGATGTTTAATTTCAATGTGTTTTGCCTTTGAATGTAAAATAGGATTTTTAGAAAGGAAAATAGCAGAATTACTGTCACAGAAGATAGGAATCTTACTTTCATAAAGATGGTAATCTTCTAATTGACTCTTCATCAAGAGCATCTGCATACTGCAGCTGTAACACCCCAATATTACCCAGGGTTTAATAGGCAAAGATCATCAGAGTAATTTAAAATTTCATAAATTCAATACTGAGGCATCACACATTCAAAAACAAATCACTTTAAACAATTTGCTTTAAAGTATAAATCTCGGATACATAGCATCGTCGGAAATCATAAATTGATTCATAAAGATCAAAACATCTTCATTATAAAACTTCCTCATCAAATCATGTTTTAATAAAGTATGATTCTTATTTACAAAAGGAAGAACAACAAAAGAACAACAACAAGACAACATAAATATTCCCCCCGAGTGCTACGTATCAGAGCGACACCGACTCAACTAATAGCAGCTATAATCTCCATCTTTATAACCTGCACGTTACCAATATAAAGGTAACGGCGAAACAAGTAAAGGGTGAGATACTCCAAAACATATAATTAAAGGCATGATAAGTATATATATAGTTTTGGAATTATAAAAGATATAGGTTAGTGAGTGCATTCCAACACCTATCTAAATCTCACTTACTTTGATCGCCATTCTAAGTGTATAATCTACACTCAATCGCCTTAACCTCATCGGCACATATCATCACAACAACACATAAACCTCCGTCACCACGAAATCGTCACAAGCTAATACATCACTAATCAACACGGCAGTCTTAAACAACAACATCAACCAACAACATTAAATAATGCTAATGACATAAGCAACATAAATAAATCATCACAAATTGGCTAAAGCCCATCGTAGCTTTTGGCATAAAAGCCCATCGTCGCTTTTGGCATAAAAGCCCATCGTCACAAACATCATCACATCGTGTTTGCATTAAGCATTTCATCAAGTTAAATCATCGCAAAACTCATCATATATATTCATCATATAGTTATCATGAAAGTTATATTTATTTCATGTTCATCATAAAGATCATCACCAAACAAAGCATCATATATCATCGCATTTAACATCACAATTTAATTAAAACCCAATGCCAAACAACTCAAACATAAATATAACCGACTCCATGAGACACGACTATATGCATGTGGTACCCGTCGCTTTGTCCATAATTAGGAACACTTGGCATAAAAGCCTCGCCGCTTGGCATAAAAGCCCATCGTCGCAAATGCAATGTATGTGACTTGACAATAAAACAACACAACACAAAAACATCATCATCGCTTATCAAAATTGGCATAAAGCCCACATCGCCATAGTTTATCCAAATCAAGATAAATATATCATCGCATCATATTTGCATTATGCAAAACGTCACATATAATTCATCATCATCAAAAGTCATGCATTCACAAATCGGAAGCATTTATTAACAACATCAATATAATCATCACATCATCATGTACAAAGACATATATCATCGCATTGCATATCAACAAGTATTCATTAATAAATACACCGTCACAAACATTATGTTTATTTACACCGCATCATTATCGCTTAATTCACCAAATTCCAAAAATGGAAAAATAGTCAAAACTTCAATAATCGTCACGAAAGTCATTCCTAATAACCGGCACTAATCATAATCGTCAACAATGAAATCAGATTGTCCATACGTGCCTTAAATCTACTAAAAGTAATCCGATTCAATTTTACCGTAAATTGGCCTATTTCGGGTCATCTCGTAAAAACTCGTAATTTCCAAAAACTAACCTCACCACTACGTTCTACACGTCAAACTTAGCTAGCACGACAACTTTCGTTGAATTCGGAGCAACTTACTCCGTCGTCGAATTTACCGAAAACGGAACATAATCGGGGAAAAAAAAGTGCAAAAAAAATCAGAATATGGGAGGCTACAGATACATCAACACGGGCCCCCGTGTTAATCAACACGGCCCGTGTTGAAAAGCCACCAGAAAACACAAAAAACACCAAAGTCAGTGAATCAACACGGGAACCCGTGTTAATCAACACGGCCCGTGTTGATTGGCCTGGCAGCCATATTTCCTTGTTCAAGATGTCAACACGGGCGCCCGTTTTAATCAACACGGCCCGTGTTGATGGAGGCATGTGAAGATTTCACTTTTCCCATTCCCATTGATTCTAATCATCATCAACCTCATAATCCCTACTCCTATTCCAACTCTTCTAATCTATTTCACTTAAACAATCAACCAAAACCCTATAAATCAACTTATCAACTTTCCCCAAATCCAAAACATAAACATCAAAACCTAACAATATGAGATGGATAATCAAACCCCTTACCTCTAGCTTGGATGATCCATGATGATTCTACAAGACTTCATCCTCAAGCTTGTGCATGTTCTTCCTCTTCTTCCCCTGTTGCTCTTCTTCTCAAAACCCTTTCTTTTTCTCTCAAACTCTAAGTTTGGTTTTGTGAGGAAAAAATGGAAAGAAAAGGAGGAAGAAATGGTTTTATAATTTATGCTTTCTTACTAGCTTCCAAGTTCTATGTTTGGTTTTGGTATTTTGAATGCAAGGAAAATGAGGAGAAATGGTTTATATAGGTATTTCTACTAGTAAGCCAAGGGCGAAAACCCAATCCTCAACAATTGCTCCCCACACCCCTAACTTACTAATATTATTAATTCAATTAATTAGATAATTCCGGGGAATTAAATATCGGATCCGAATAATATTTTACTGAACCGAACGGAATAAAAACCGGACCGAACGAAACGTCGCCAAATATATTATCATATATATCGATTAATATATTTATTCTCGTCGCAAAATAAATATCGATCGGTAACTCGAAAATATTAATATAATATAATATTAATTAAAACAGGGCGTTACAACTCTCCCCCACTTATAAACTTTTCGTCCTCGAAACTTCGACCAAAACGAACAAATCGGGACATGCCTACGCATTCGTCAACTCAATCCTCGCGTCAACTAAACAATATACAAAATACACCAAAAATAAGGAAATATCCCTAACTACATCGTCCCGCCAAGAACAACCATGCCGAGATGCAAAGCCCATACAATGCACTCGACAACCAACTAACACCCAACAACTAAACAAGTCGCAGACACACCGGTTCACTCGAGAACCAAACAAACAAGATCGATACTATCCTAACGTCTCAACCATAGAATTAGTCACACACTCGAACCGACACCTCGGAACGAGTCACCCAAGATAGGAACATAAAGTCCTACGACACAACACCGACACCATCGCTAAAACGAAAACAACAAAATGGTTATACAAACCAAAACTCAAACAATCAGAGTAGGATAGAACCACGCGTGCTACACAACCACGAAAAAGATGCCTTCATTCACACATAAGCATGAACTCAAGAATCACACTTGCGCTTATCGCTTATTCCAAAAATCACAAGGTCACATCGTCTTGTAGATTACCAACGCACAACCCTTGAACAATAACAAGTTACACAAACATAACAGAATCATGATACACCACTCATTCTAATGCATATAGACGACTTCATGATAATAACTCACTAGTCCTAATCCAACAATCTCGCATACTCGCTAAAACTCAATGCTTGATATCTAAACCATGTCTGGCCACTTTTATGCATAAGATGCCAACCGTAAAACAACTTGGTTAATCCTCCGCTTCACAATTACCCCAAATGGATACGTTCAAAGCGACACTCATCCGACACCTACTAACATCAGTCTCATCAACTCGAAAATCACTCTTTCGTTCTTGATTGATCAACGTCCATTGATCCTCTAAAATACATGATATAGTTGACCTTTTCAAATATCGTCCAAATATTCACTTGTGAAACTTCGACGTATACACTTGACTTCAACGAAGTCTTCCCTTATAACAATTCAATTCCCAAAGTATATATAAGTAATCACTATCCTCGCACCATCGCAACGATCAATACACAGGCTTCTTATTTGAAACACCTTCATAACTCTCAATCCTTCAAAGTGGTAACTTAGACCAAAACACTCTCTCAAGAACTCAACCCATCAACGTCGTCTCATACTCCTGACTTACAACACAGGTTGGACTTAGAACCACAACATCCTTTTCATGGGATCCAACGTTAACACCGTCGCGACCGACTTAAGTCACAATAGGACACCTTCCTTTATAAAACATCAATCATCTTTAAGTACTTGTGGTTACCAAACCATCACCAAATTCCTTACTGTCAAGACTTATTTTAGTTGTAATCTAATAATCCACCACGATCATTAGTATCCAACGAAATCCATATGTTAGTAGTGAACAAATCCTTAATAACCTTCTGAGCTTAATCTCAACAAGCGCCTCAAAACAAACATGCAACATTCTTCAAAATAATAAATCCCAAATCGATATTCTTGGGTTATCCTCAATATCAACTTACTAAACTCAACAATGATTAAGTCTCTTTATAGATCGTATCCAACTTGAATTGTATTCAATTCCAATCTCCTCGTCAACATCTGCACACTATAAGGTTCCAATGAGCACAACCGCATCAAACTCTAACTCACGCTCCCGAAAATGTTTCCTTAATAAAATCAAATTGTTCCAAGGTAGTAATGCACTTTTCCAACTCTTCATCGAAATACATCTCAAGTCCAAAATAAAATATCATAATACACTGCACAAGGTTCTTCAGTACCAACCAAGACCAAAATCAAAGCATTCGCTAAACGTTTCACTGGCTCAAACGAATTCGCTTCCCATTGCGAAGTCCAAATAGAGACTCAACCATCTCGAGTCAAAGTACCCACGATCAATACCAACTTATAAAAACATCTTCCATCAAACTCACAAAGCTAACCATCCAAAACAAAACAACTTCTAAGCTCTGAAATACCTCTTGAGGTCTCCACGAGATACAAAATAAATTCGCATGAACTGTCCATAATATCACCGCTAAGTCGCTACTTAAGGCACTTACGCCCAACAGCTCAAAACTCTATCTTTAATTTCTACGCACCGGTCTAACTTCACCACCGATAATGCAACACTGGATGCTTGCCATACCTCCTTAACTTGATGTGACCAAATAATATCCATGAACACGAAATAATGCTTGCAACTACTCATGAGTAATCGTCTCGAACATTCCAAAATCATACCCGATGCATTAGTCACACTAATGACATCAACAAATACCGCCAGACCACTCACTATCTTGAAAAACATTGGCTAAACATCTTCAACCCTCACACTAATCCGAGACGTGACTTCACATCGATCTCACTAAACACATAAACTCCAAATGACCGGTTCATCCAAATATCAACCTCAAGTAGGCACTTGCCCTCAATATCCACTCGTTCCTTGACCGCAAACAACACACCAACTCGGGCAACCTTTGCTCTCCCTAACAACACAACAGTAGCACCCACGGTGACCCGTCGAATAAACAAAATATTCTCAAACCAATCCTCAAGTGACTCTTCAACTCTAATTTAGAAGCAAACATCCCTTAAGGATACTTTGAATCACAACTAGTTCCAAACTAAATCCATCACAATCACTTCGCACTATCATGGGCAATTCACTCATCTTCACAATACGCCTTAAGAATCACAAAAGAAGCTCGCTTCCAAAATCTTATTTCTCACCAAAATCCAAATTCGCCCAGAACTCGAGTAACCATGCACCACCAGCTAACTCGCTCACTTTCACACACTATTAAGCGGGCAAGACAAGTTCATCCCAACCAACACAATTTCGACTACTATCAACAAGAGATTAAGGGTGATCGGTTCCTCAATTTGTCAATAGACAATGACAATCATGATGGTGACATAAACCATCTTTACCCAACAAAAATAGCGTCTTCAAACTTACACTACAAGTTACCAAAGCGTAACCCTGCTTGAGGCTCCATCTCTAAGCCACAAGCGCCACCAAGAAGTAAAACTTCTCCCCCACTTATTCCAAACTCATCTCTGCAGACAAACAAATAGAAACAAGCAAGTACCGACAGTGTTTCACACACATGTCGCATACAACAGGGTTAAACACACTAATAACTCGGCCGATGTGCCGACTCGCCCGATACCACTAATGTAACACCCCAATATTACCCAAGGTTTAATAGGCAAAGATCATCAGAGTAATTTAAAATTTCATAAATTCAATACTGAGGCATCACACATTCAAAAACAAATCACTTTAAACAATTTGCTTTAAAGTATAAATCTCGGGTACATAGCATTGTCTGAAATCATAAATTGATTCATAAAGATCAAAACATCTTCATTATAAAACTTCCTCATCAAATCATGTTTTCATAAAGTATGATTCTTATTTACAAAAGGAAGAACAACAAAAGAACAACAACAAGACAACATAAATATTCCCGAGTGCTACGATCGTAGCGACACCGACTCAACTAATAAGTACTATAATCTCCGCTCATAACCTCACGTTACCAATATAAAGGTAACGGCGAAACAAGTAGATGAGATACTCCAAAACATATAATTAAAGGCATGATAAGTATATATATAGTTTTGAATTATAAGGATATAGGTTGTGAGTGCATTCCAACACCTATCTAAATCTCACTTACTTTGATCGCCATTCTAAGTGTAGAATCTACACTTAATCGCCTTAACCTCATCGCACGCATCATCACAACAACACAAACCTCCAAGCACCACGTAAATCGTCACAAGCTAATACATCACTAATCAACACGAAATTTTAAACAACAACATCAACCAACAACATTAAATAATGCTAATGACCTAAGCAACATAAACAAATCATCACAAATTGGCTAAAGCCCATCGTCATGGCATAAAAGCCCATCGTCACAAACATCATCACATCAGATTGGCATTAAGCATTTCATCAAGTTAAATCATTGTAAACTCATCATTTATATTCATCAGACGTTATCATGAAATTATTAAGTTATATTCATTTCATGTTCATCATAAAGATCATCACCAAACAAAGCATCATATCATCGCAATTTAACGTCGTCAATTTAATTAAAACCCAACGCTAAACAACTCAAACATAAACATAATCAATCCATGAGATACGACTATGTTATGCATGTGGTACCACACTTTGTCCATAATTAGGAACACTTGGCATAAAAGCTCGCCGCTTACATAATAGCCGCCGCTTGGCATAAAAGCCCATCGTCGCCAATGCAATGTATGTGACTCGACAATAAAACAAACAACACAAAAACATCATCATCGCTATCAAAATTGGCATAAAGCCCACATCGCCATAATTTATCCAAATCAAGATAAATATATCATCGCATCATATTTGCATTATGCAAAACGTCATATAATTCATCATCATCAAAAGTCATGCATTCACAAATCGGAAGCATTTATTAACAACATCAATATAATCATCACATCATCATGTACAAAGACATATATCATCGCATTATATCAACAAGTATTCATTAATAAATACACCGTCACAAACATTATGTTTATTTACACCGCATCATTATCGCTTAATTCACCAAATTCCAAAACGGAAAAATAGTCAAAACTTCAATAATCATCGCGAAGTCATTCCTAATAACCAAAGACTAATCATAATCACAACAATGAAATCAGATTGTCCATACGTGCCTTAAATCTACTAAAACACAATCCGATCTAATTTACCCAGAATTGGCCTATTTCGGTCATCTCAGAAAACTCGTAATTTCCAAAACTAACCTCACCACTACGCTCTACACGCCAAACATAGCTAGCACGTCAATTTTCGTTGAATTGAGCAACTAATTCTCGTCAATTTACCAAATCGAAAATCGGAACATAATCGGGCAAAAGAAGTGCAAAAATCGAATATGGGAGGCTACAGATACATAAAGAACATCGGGTCCCTCGTGTTAATCAACACGCCCGGTTGAAAAGCCACACCGTAAAACACACAAAACACCAAAGTCATGAATCAACACAGTATTCTGCAGCATCAACAATGCCCGCGGTTGATTACCGAAACCATATTTCCTTTGTTCAAGATGTCAACACGGGCGCCTGCAGTTAATCAAAACGCCTGCGGTTAGGATGGAGGCGCAGAAAATTTTCACTTTTTCCCATTCCCATTGATTCTAATCATCATCAACCCTTACAATCCCTTACTCCTAATATTCCAACCCCTTCTAAATCTATTTCACTTAAA